>JANSTQ010158625.1:0-11018 GCA_026167885.1 Bergia puertoricense
AATTAATGGATCTGATCCAGAAAGATTAGAGAAAACAAAGGCAATGTGTTACCACTTGCCAAGATTCCAATAAACGCTATAAATGACCCCAGTTTTTGCTAATAGTAGGGTAGCACTAAGTGTTTAACGCTTTGCGTACGGAAGAATTTGCAGATGACAATAGTGTTCCCAATGATATAGAAAACTAACGCGACTCAATATAGTCGATGTTGATGAAAATAAAAACTACATGGTGATCTCCAAAACAGAATTGTGTGTTCACGCTTTCATGTTATCAGTGCTATAAATTTGAATAAAAAGGTAACACTCAAACCCTGCTGGTGCTAAATAGCCAGGTGTACCGTGTCTTCATGTGCAAGTGTTGAGGCAATTGCCAAAATGGTACGGTATATTACACTGCTTGGAGTGCATGTTTTACAGAGGAGGTCTTCATTCCTTATCGGAAATATTTCAATCTGGTAAAAAACCAGAAATCTTATTCTTATTGCTTCATGACTTGCTAAGATATGATTCCAAAGAAAGTCATATATCTTCGAAACTTGATAACTTGCGGTCGAAATTTATTACGTTGTCGTAGCTTTGAATTTGCCCTTGCAGACGACATATGTGATCTTCGTTTCTCCGTTTACGAACACATGTGCAGCACACACTGTTGAGTTTAGGTCCGTAAACTTAACACCATACCAACAATAAAAGAAACAAGTGATAAGATAACTTTATTGGATCAAGGGTTGTAACTCAAAAGAGTTGGAGCAATGGAGTAATGGAGCAACCGTGCAGCTCTCAATCTAATTCTTAAAAGATTACCCCAAGTATTCTTAATAAGCTGCTAAGAACCTTCACGCGACGTCAGCAAACGGTTAAAAGTTGGTACTTGAAATCAGAAACACTCCTTGTTGCTCGATTCAAATGAATGATACTTTTGATAACTATTTACATTAACTGTTTTCCCAAACTACAGAGCAAGACAAACAGGTATCTCTTCAAATGTTTTTCATTTTACATTATATCTACCCAGAAAGATAACAATCTCTAACATCTTTTGATATTTGAGCACCTGAGGCGCTTCGATACGTCGTTCGTGCTTGCTATATAGCCTCGGTTTCTTCTTTCTTACAAATGTCTTTCTTCAATACAACTCTGCTACATTTCCAAACAACGAAGTATTCAAATGTTATAACAACTCTCAACTTTACACCAACATTTCAAGACAAGCGATGTGATACACGTAGTCATTATGTCGATTTTGGACAACTGGATCAAACGTTAGGGAGTTATTAGTTCTTATAAACTCATATTTAGTAGTGCAACGGTTAAGTCACAAGTTTCAAAAGTAAGTTTTAATAATCGTTGTCGATTCAGAGAATGTTAACCCAATAAACTTTGTATCAATTTTGTCGCTACAATCTCAGCTTTTCAGTGTTCCTGTGGCTGTAGTATAACCGTACATGCTGTTTTCTTCTAAACATGTTGTATAAGAATGTTTTCGCGCACTGTAAAATCATGTCTGTAACGTAAACGTTCCGGCTATGATCTCACCCTTTGAGACAGTTCGCCAAACCTATATATATACACAGCCTTACGTTTAAGAAGAGAATTCGGGTATAACAGAGGATACATTCGTTCATGCGGTTGTGCCACATCGTATGGGAAAAAAACGCTTCGGACACATCAGAATTGTCACATAAAAGTATTGAAATAATTTAAATCCGACACGTCTGAAAATCCCGTGAGATACATTTCTCTTGAAGATTGTTCCCACGAACTTATATGATTAGCTCTACGGAAATGAAGTATACTGTTCTTACTGCTTAGTCTCAGTTGACGCATCTCTGCTTTTCAGTTTTGCGAGAATGATGTTAAAGAAGTGAGTGGCCAGTGATAATGTGACCATTACCCCACTAGAGCGGACAGAAACTGTTGCGATACACCAACTTGTTGCATTTTAAGCTCCAAAGAGTAACTCAAATCTAAATCTTAACATTATAAAGTAATCAAGTTTCAAAGCAAAGGTCCTGTGGCTCACGTTTTTGTCCGTTGTATTTAATTCGAGTTTGCGAAGATAATTTAATAAACCAAAACTGCAAAAGTCAGAAGTGCAAAGTTGTCGACACAAAGTCAACGATAAAGTAGAATTCGTTTGTATTTTATAAACAGTATGTACACTCGTAGTACATGGTCAGACAACGGTAAAATTAAAGAAAATAGAGACGTATTCAAGTAAATTAACGAGATACGCAAATCTAGATTTTCCAGTAGGCATCTCTCCTAACTTGGGTTTGTACTTCTACTTTGACTGTGCACAAAGTGTTAATAAGCAATTTGTGTTTTGTGATTTAATACGAATTAATGCAATAACGTTAACCAATGTATATAATTTAATTTTAAATCATTCGTGTAAATTGCTTCAGACACTTGGAAATAATTTTTTACTGACCTCTTGTCAGAGTTTAAAAATATGTCATGTTGTAGATTGGACATACGCGTTTCGGTATAACAAGGCAGGACGCTCTGTTGGAGCAATGTAATGAAGAATTTACAAGATGAAATAACTATTTCACGAAAAAGTTTTGAACGGCTTATCCTTCAGAATGACCGTTCCATATCATATGTTACAGGAACCAATCGATTCAAATAAACTTTGGTTTTTGTGTTCTTATCTTCCAAGAATGACACTTCACTGCTGAAACGCAAATTTTACCATTTCTAACACACGGTTTTGTTCTGTATTATGTAACTAATTTAGTGTTTTTACAGCAAAAGATAGTCTGTTTAGCTGCAACATAAGGTCCGTGTTCGGGCAACCAGCTGAGTGTTTAGGTACAACGTTCAGTCGTTTTATACACGAGACTGTGTCTCATGTTGCCTTACAATACACATAAACTTCATTTTTCTTCAGCTCTGAATTTTCTACTCAGGTATGCGAGTTGACATTGCCAGAGGCTAATCCTCTTTTGTGGCGTCCATGAAAGTATAGAATCGTCCTAACGGTTCTCTTTCAAGAGATACTAAAAGAAAAGATGACTAGCAAACTAAATCTCGTAATGTTCTTATATGTGTTGTTCCTGTCCAAACGCTTAAATGCTTTCACAGCTTTGGTTTTCACAGACCACGAATCAGTTGATTTTGAGAAATGGGTGATCCGCCTACGCCGTGTTGTCGAGTGCAAAACACAATAATCAATATACTTGTTCTTCCTTCTTTCGCTAATATACACGTTTCACAGACAGACTTGAAAACAAGTTTATTCAATATTTAAAACACAAACTATTGTAACTTATTGATAAAAAAACCCCCTTATTTTATAATTAGACTGTAGGTTATAGGTTATATCCCGGCACCTTTTAGTATACAGTGAAAATGTAATAATGGTTGTACAGGGAATGGAAAGGCTAAATAATTATTAAAGCTTGATCCCTGACAATGATAAAAGAAAAGTAATTATTTTTAGCTTTGAGATAATCATTTATATGAAAATAATTGAGTGGAATCATTTTATTTTGTAATGTATAGAGATACTATAATTCTTTATTACAAAAACAGTGTTTATTATATAGTTATCAGTGTCGATTTCTCTCTGACTATCAGCTCTGTACATGTGTTCAACCGGTATACAGTCACACCTAGAAACCACAGGTTTCTCCGCTCTTTATATTTGCGTTTGATAAGAAAATTTCGTTCCTATTAATAACGGAAACAGTTTAGAAAACTTCCGTGTAACTTGCTTGAAATATCCAGAACTTGCCGCAACAAAACAGTTATTTTAGAATAAAGAATGAAGTGATCATGATACTACAGATTTAGTAAAATGATTTTGGGCCTATCAAGTTAGTGCAAGCTGGTTTATGTCTTCCAATGTCGATCACGCTCTACTAGTACAAAAATGATTTTTTCAGCTCTGGACGGGTCAGGTAAAGAATGTTTGCGTGCTTTCGTCTAAGTTTGTCCCTGAGTCCTCAGACACGCATACATCCGGTATCGGTTTCTAAGTCGTGTAACCAACACCACAGCGAACAAGACGATAAGTTGTGGCAAATTTAGACTCGGTTTTCACTCGAACAAAATATGCTGCCTTGCATAACTCACCACAGTCACCTGTCCGCAGGTGGCTTAACCAGCGAGAGACCATTCGTATCACACGGGGCTTTGCCCCATGTAGGTTGCTAAACCTGACAAGTAAAACACTAAACTTTGTCTTTTCACAGCGTTACTTCACATTGCATGTTCATAGACGATAGCATGTGCATTGCCCTGAGGTATAGAAAACCCTTAGCTCGACCAGACAGCTCCCAAAATGCAAGCTACAAATTCTTTCACGCAAAGAAACAAACGCGATTAAAACACCATTTTTCAGGAATAAGCGATAAACTCTCTCACGGTTGAGCACGGGTTGGCTAATAATTGCAAACAAACACATAAAGAACATCTTTTCTCTGTTTTATTTTTGCTATCAAAACACACCCCCACTTCCTTTTAAAGACCGACCGTAGCAGTGCGGGGGCAAGTTCAAGCTTTTGCCGACACCGCAAAAGGCAGCAAGCCGTTGACTAGATCTGATTTCCTGAACACAAAATGTCATGACCAAAAAACAAATCATTCTCACTTATTTGTTTTCCAGAGATTAATTGCCCTGCTGATATTCTTGTTTTTAAGTGAAAATCTTTAATCTGCTGTCGATTGCGAAGAGAACTTTAGATAAATTGCCATTTGACATGATACATCTGTAGCGGAAACTATGCATCGATCGAATACAGGAAGAACTTTGGTTTTATGCTTCCTAACCTTCCTAACCGCTTTAGCACTTTGTGACCGACCTACTCAATGGTAAAGGTTTAGTAAACTGATCAAATAATGGAACAATAAAAGGAATTCAGGTTAATGGATGCAGTATTCCAGCGAGCACAATTAAGTATTGGTAATTATCCAACTTATGGTTAAATCACTTTATACAAGTTTACAACACTTTAAGAATATACCGGTTTATACATGGTACTTCATGCAAGAAGAAAGACAAACTCGAACATTCTCAAACACATTTAACGTTTTTGTACAGAGTTAGAATGCTTAAAGAACGCAAGTTTTAAAATAGCCAGAGCTTGGGGGAGTTTTGAACTTGTTTCTAGCAAAATGTGTACATTTTATATGTGACAGGCAACAATTTAATAGACAAACCCTCGAATGCCTTCAATGAAACTTTAGTTTTTTTACCTTTAGACATAGTAAAATGTTGAAATTTCCTAAATTTTCAGAAACTGTACACGTGTGCTAACATTGTTCTCGTCAAAACACGAGATCCAAATTCGGTATTATTTGACTTATTTGTGGCTGTGTTTTAGATTTTACGGAGCGCCAGCTGATACCGTCCCTTAATACCCTTAACCAAAACACGCAAGCTATCTTCACTGTCTTCAGCAAGGGTTTCCATAATCTTTCTTCGCCTTTATGGGATTACACTCCCAAAACTATCGCGACCGTTGAGCAATAAAGTTTATTGTATAAATCTATCTTTGACGCGATCCACGTTTGACATGATGGAAACTCCATCGTTTCATTGAGTTATTAGAGAGCGCTCCATGATTGGACTTGCTTAATGTGACTAATTGTTTTAATTCACAGAAACAAAACGGACTGATTTGTTCAAGGAGAAACGAATTGCATTATGTTTTTGCAACTCGTTTGATTTTGTGATCAGCATCGTGTCCAGCACTAACAGTACCCCACAGAGCAACAAGTTGCTTCAGTTTGGACTGTGAAGAATCGGAAGCTTTTCAACACAGACGATGGCATTGCGTTAAGGAAATATTAATGTCTGAGATCTCTTCCTTTTCAATGACCCCATGCTCTTAATGTTTCTCAAAAAGAGTTGGATTAATCTTTCAAAAACTGTTTGATTATGTAAACAATACACAGATATAACAACGCGAGCGGTGGGTCAGTTTTCTAAGGAAATCAAACTTCGCTTAATTTCTCACAACTTATTTTAGACTGCGTTTAACCCCAGCGATCTCTCTTCGCTGTGACAGATTATCAAGTCTCTGGGAAGCTAAAGGTTTCTGTATTAAGCTCTTAGTTCAGAGCCGAACCTTTTAAAACTTGCTTTAAGCCGCAATACAGGAATAAACCCAAGTGGCTTGAAGCTTATAAAGCTTAAGATCCGCTAATCTATGAAGTGCTCGTTGTTTTTTGTGAATTGTCTAACAAATCACTTGCCGTTTTATCACGAAAGGACGCATTTAATTTACAGTGGGCACCCCAGCAAAATGTCTTCCACGCGCCACTCTTCCAGACAAAGTTCGTGATCATACAAAGAACAAACAGATTTTTTAAAAATATTTAGTTGTTGTAGATAACAAGGCAAACTACAAGACACTTCAGGTTTGACTACAATCAAAACACTTAATGATTCTTTATACTTAAAATTGCTGTATTTTCCTCGCCCAACTTCTTCTTGTGTTAAACAAGGTCAAAGTATCGTTCCGTAGACCGGATTTGGCGTCAAATCGCCAAGATTGTGGGTTGGCAAAGACAACTAATAGCGACCGAAATAAACCTATGCTGCAATGTTTATGTGGGAAGGTCATCAGACACACTTACAAGTGTACTAAAATTCGTAAATCTTGGTGGGAATTACTCAAAGGAATAAAATATTAAGTGTAAATATTCTACAATAATTCATCGAATTCCTTGGCTTATTTTGATTTAACAACATGTCATTTTCCATTGCTCAAGAAATATAAGAGCTGTTTTATGGAGAATAGAATGACTTCTGACGAAAATCCAACATGTCAACAAGGCCTTTATATCGTAGATGGCTTATTAAATCTATTTACTATAAAGGAGTGACTGTACTGATGACCACTTGTTCCTTAATCAAACTTCAGATCTTTTATAAACTAAACTGAAACTCGAGGTTAATTGAATTTATTATGAAATTATTATTGATAGTGTTTTAAAACAGTTGAGACAATTATTTTTACTTAGTTTCAATATATGATTCTCGTGCGCAAATTTTCTTTATTGCTGAAAGTGCAGTTAGTTTCAAAGCACATAGCAATTAAAAGTTGTATCTCCATTTCAATCAGATATGCTTTTAGCTGCACTAGATTTGGGATAAACCTTCATCAAGCCAATTTGTTTGAGTCCAAATGCGTTTTTAGAACCAAAAGCAAATTACCGGTATATACGGCCAGCATTTATTTATATTTATTTACTTATTTTAAGACATATTACTATTGACAAATAACATCACTGAAGGCCCGTGAACTCAAGCACTTCATTTGTATAATGTTATTACAAGACATCAGTACAGTAGATAGATAGATAGACCGTCGAGTGACGTCCAAGAGTCCCGAGACCAATGCTGACAAACGGAATGGACACTAACTTTCACGAACGCCAAACAAGAATAACAGAAAAAATTGAGAAACAAAAATCTCTGTTTAAGAACGCCGCTAACGCTGACATCAACTGCAACCAAATCACAAGTTATTGTAACTTTTGAAACAAAGACCGGAGGAGCAAAGGATGATGATAACAGCAGATGAAGAACAAAGGTTGTGCAAAGATTGTAATAGCAGAATAATTTGATCTTGTTGATCGCTTAACTTCATAACAAAAACACATTTTATTTATCTTTATAAACCGACAAAAGCGTTGATTAAGCCAAGTCTAATAATCCTGCCTCTAGAACCCGAAAGCAGTTTTATGAAGGCAGACGTGTTCTGAAGTGCGCAACAATGTTGTTTACGTGAATTGCAAAATAGAGGTAAATTTTCCCTCACCTGAACTCGCGCCTCTGTAAGATCACACCTCAACGCTAGCTGCTCACGTGTGTACACATCAGGATAATGTGTTTTCTGAAAAACCCGCTCCATTTCTTCCAGTTGAAAGGAAGTAAAGGTGGTTCGATTCCTTCGCTTCTTACGTTTAGGAGCAGTTTCTCCGGAATCGGCCTCCATCTCCATACAGCTCTCGGGACTCTGGACCATTTGTTGTTGCGACTGAGCGGGAGACGAGCGGCCGAAGTTTCCTGGGTATTCAAAATTGGCCCCATGTAAGGAGTACATGTGCTGTCAGAATCCGTTAGCCATTATTACTACAAGCCATTGAAATTCAATTAGAATACATTTCTAGTTAACTCAATCAAAACGCTTTCTTTTGAATGGCTTTCATTTCCGGGATAATGTTACGCCAAGAAAATAATAATTAGAAAAGAGAAATAAAATTGTACAATTACCGGCGTCGCTTTGTGAGGAAGGAGGAGGTATAGCAGCGCTTGTTGCACCATGTGAGGAGGAGGACATCGGTACAGCAACCGGGCCGCTGTCAGAGTTCTGCGCACAGGAGCTACCAAAAGTGACTCCAGGAGAGCTGCTCATAGTTTGTGCGTGATGCACAGTCGTGTTAGGTGGTGTATACTGCGCGCCTTTGGCTCGGGGGCCGATAGACGACACAAATTCACTGAATTTCTCCATTGAGCTCGAGGCTAAGAGAGTTATTATTACAACTGATTTTTGTATTAGCAGCTTGAGAAATACGAAGCGGACGGGACTGATCCTCTCTCATTCACTCCTCATCATGTGCATTTAGTCAGTGACAGTTCAGACAGCCGACACAGCTTCTCAGCCAATCAGGTAGCGTGCGATATCTGAAGCGCTTTTTGATATGATCAATTAGGATTCTAAACAATGTCACTTGCGAGAGATTGTGGAGATAAGAGGGCACTTGGGAGAAACCTTACACTCGTGCTATTGGCTCTTTATAAATAAAAACATGTCACAAGTTACGAGATATGATCGCTCATAAAACATGTTTCGAAACCATAAAGAGCTCATAACTTTTATTCCTGTGGTCAACTTTCCCTGGCTTCTAAGCGCTACTACCACATTAGGTTGGGCTAAGGCTTGCCGTTTGATGGTGTTTTGTCCACTGCACTGATTCAAACAACAAGTTCAGCCTATCAGTCCTAATACCAAGCAAGAAGCTCCGCTGTCAGTGTGTTCTCCGCCTTTTCCGGTATCTCACCTCTTGCTCGAAGGCAAAACCCATATGGGACCCAAGACAAGTCGTGCTCTACCTCAGAGTGTTTTCGAGTGAACTCTTGCTCAAAATTTGTCCGGATCCCGGTGGCCCGCTTCTGTTAAACGCTACCATTAAGAGCTCATCTCCAATTTGTTTCAAGTAATATCGATGGCACTGACATATAATTAATTCAATTAAAAACGGACGCAAGTTGGCTTGTTTGTTTCTTCACTTGTTAACCTCACTAATTCATACTTAGTCCTAGCGACAAGAACTAATATTTATGATTTATCTAATCTTGAAATTGTCATCGCTCGGATGGCCTTGGATGACCGGTCGCGCGCGAGTGGCTAGGGCCAGTTTTATTTTGTCTAAGCTCTCTAAAGCCAAACAACTTACTGCAGAGCTATTCTTTGGGACAGAATCGTGTCCCAGAGAGATCGCTTATACCTGGGGCGTAAAATTCCCTTTGAGTTCACCGCGATCGACTAGCAAATACCATGCGCTTTGTTTAACTTTCCGTTTGAGTGACACGTTGATTGATGGCTGGCTGTTTACTTTTATCAGTTTACTCACGACAGTCGACAAATGTAAGGCAGATTCCTGGGATGCCGCCAAACTCGTAACCAGTCCCAAACCGACCTCAACTAATTTCTGACGCTTGAAAAACACGCCTGTCTGACTACTAACTGGTGGATAACCACTGCAATTATTCCATACTCAATAAGCGCTCTGTCTCCATTAAATGCCCCGTATAAGTCCGCTGTCTCAAATAACTGCCCCATATCTCCGTTCCTTCTCGGCAAGAGCTTATTTTTCAAAATCATCTCAATTTCCTTGCCGCGCAAAAGTGTTTTTCTTTTTGTATGTTTTTGATTGTCCCTTATTACATTCCTGCTAGCTACAAACAATATTGTGTTCTGGTTAGAGGTTTAACATCTAATAAAACTCAATGTTTTTATTATTTAAAAAATGTTGATAATTACTGATAAACGCCTTGTCTCCAGTAAGCGCCCCGGGCGTTTATCTAAATCATTACCGTTACTATCACATGACTGCCTATAAAAACGATGCCGGGAAACTAGACAGTAGAAGAGAACTTAAGTTGATTTATGAAACCCTGTATCCAAGCTTTATGTTGTTTCAAAATAAATGGCTATTATTTATATGTATTCGATAATTACATACTGTGCTTATTATGCAGTTTTAGTTTGATACATAACGCACTTTTCTGCCGTGTTAAAAGCAATATTCGTTTACTACATAAAGTAGCATTACTCTGCAGCTTCTACTCCACAACTAGGAAACTCTGAGATAGTTCAATCCTATCAATAAGTTTTGCCCCCAGGCAGCTAGAGAAAAAGCATGATAACCAAGTTATGGGGATAAAAAGAACACTGTGAATCATAGACCAGTTGTTCGGTTATTACTGTGTATCACAAACCGGTTGTTCGGTTATTTTTATGAATTCACAGACCGGCTGTTACCGAGAGACAGGAAAAGCCCTGCAAGCGCTGTTAAAACTGCTCTCGCCAGAGAAGTGTCAGCGCGAAGAGTTGAGAGTGGAATGTCCGAACCGTGGACTGAATGCAGGAAAGTGCGCACATGTGGTTGAGAGGTGCAAACGATTAGATATCAGTTATAGTTAGGAATGCAGCCGTAGGGGAGGACGAGAATGAAGTCGAAAAAGACGCAGGAAAGGAAGAATCACTTCGGCAAGTGTAAAGAGAACCACACAAAATCAAAGTCAAACACAGTGCAGTAGTAGTAGCTAGTAGTAAACTCGGCCAAGTCTAAAAGCTTGCAACTCTAAATCACATTTTTTCTAGCCACCATATCAGTCACAATTTCAATCACCGACAAATCTTTTCCCCAATTTGTAAAGTTTAATCTCTTTGCTAAAAGAAAAAACATTGAAACAGGACGATAGTACTATTTAAGACATAGCTTTAAGAGAGCTTGCTACTTACTTGGGACTACTGAGTTGGGGGCGGGTC
>JANSTQ010158659.1:0-11017 GCA_026167885.1 Bergia puertoricense
GAAAAAGTGTCAACTATCCTTGAAAAGTCCTTGAAAAATCCTTGAATTTTTTTCCAAAATGTTTGTATGAACCATGAATATAAATTACATGTATTTATAAATATCAAAAATACATGAAATATGAAGATCGCAAAATAAAAAAAAATCATAAAATATCGTAAAATTACTCTAATAAGTTGTAAGGATTAGGGAAAAATATAGAGTCAAGATAATAAAAACTGTGATGTAATAGCAAGGGATTAAGAAATGCAGTAATATGCATTGGCATCCTGACCAAGTTTTGTTGACTAGGTTCAGTTGAGATATTTGGTGTTTGAAGGATTTTAGAGTTTATGAAGACTGAATATTAGCTGGCAGAGTGTTCCACAGATGTGATGTGATGTAGGTGAATGTGTTATGTTTGTACATTGTATTATGTGTAGACTGCTGCAGTTTGTTTCCAATTCTCTTTAAATTGTAAGGAGTGGCCTGATGTTTGAAAAGGTTGTACTTAGGGCCATTGAGCTTCAGGCTTTTAAAGAGTATGACTACAGATTGTTTGAACTTTCTCTGTTCTTGACTGCACGTTGAGGCTGACTGCACGTTGAGGCTGCCTTATGCAACTCTACATATTCTGTTGAGTTTCCCGTCCGACAAAGACAGATGTTGATACAAAATTTCAGACAGTAGCAGACAAAGATCGCACATGGCACTTCTGGAGTTAATTTTGGTCAAACCACAAATTAAATTAAACTTTAGTTTTTATGCAATGATAACGAAGACTTAGAACTAAGTGCAGTTTTATTTGCTTCGGCTCAGATTTCAAACAGTCATGAGCTTGAGCTGAGTCACATTGCATTGTGTACTTTTTAAGATAAGATCATTTTTTCCATGCACAGGAATTTTGGAATCAAAACGACAGAGGAACAAGCACCAAAACGGATTAAACATATGAATTCGTAATTTCGTGAATTGTTCTTCTGGAATTTTAACTGGCCCTCTCCGGCCTGTATTTTTGAGACAATTTTACCAGCCCACAGTCAAAATAGCTGGCTTTGGCCTGCTTGCCCCCCTTAATTTTGCACCCTGCTATCAACAACCTGTAAATTCTCATACTTGTGTATAGGCCACACTCCTAACTTTGGATTGATTTTAAAAAAGAGCAGACTGTATGTGGGTGTATATATAATATCCACTGCATAGCCACAAAATAAAGAAAATGGTGTTTTTACAAAAATCATGTCTGTAGGTAGATACACCATGATGCCAACCATTAGTATTTTGATGTTATATTAGTTTTATTTCTGCTATGATCCAGACATCAATGTTTTCATCTACTTTTGAATTTTTAAAAATAGCTTTGGCCAAACAGTTTTACTGTTTTAAAGATCTTTTTTATGGGTTTTTGGACAACTGATTCCAAAATCAGGATTTTGCTAAATTTATTATATTGCAGTAGCAGAACAAGAGTTACATTTCTATCACTTGTTCTCGTGTGATGCAGTTAGCTTCTGCCAGTTAATAACTCTTGGTTTGTTTTGATATGTGAGCAGCAGCTCCAACAGGTTGCCGCATCAGCTGGGATCCAACCTGCAGGGTTTGCAGCCGTGCCAGGAATGGCACAAGGTGAGTAATGCATACACATAATGGTTCAAGTAAATTCTCAAATTGACCTTCTCAAGAATGCTACAGTTTGGTGAAAAGTCTGGAGAAAACTAAATTTTTTCAAGGTCAGGGAGTACATGTAATGTCAGATGGAATACTAAAAGAAGCAGGCAATAATCTGCACTTTCCACCAATATTCAAAACAAAATAATTAGCAATATCATGCACAAAGTTCATCTAGCCTTGAACAAATAAAAATGTGAAGCATTATGTTTGGGCATAACACTTTGATGTTCTTTCAGTGATGCCTGGTACGATGGGAGCTATCGTGGCTGCGGCAGCAATGGCCCAGCAGCAACAAGCCACACAGCAACAGACACAGCATCAAGCAGCAACCACACAGGCCAGTCTGGCATCCACTATGGGTGCAACTAGCACTGCAAACAGCACAGCTCTCGGCATGCAGGGGATTGGAGGCATGACAGGTAAACACAGGTGTTGTAAAGTTTTCATAGAGCCAGTACATATGAAACAGTCCAAAACCCCACCGTTTACAGCTCTCTGTTTTGAACAGATACATGTAACTATTGCTTTTTTAAACTGTATTTTAAACTCGGGGGTTATGTTTTAATCATGTTCCTAGTAGTATATAATGACCAGATGAGAGCAGGTGGTAAATTTAATTGATTTCTAACTGGTTAATTACTTGTATAGAAATCCAATACACATTTTACTTATTGAATGTCTGTAGTTTTATCACAGATGAAGAAATTGTTCCAGTTATTGTTCCTTCTAGTATTTATTGAAACCACCTATAGAGTCTATGGTTGCACTGTAGTGCTACAAATTGGGCGTGCAGTGATGACTGAATTTCTTCACCTGATGTGAAAGGAAGAGAATTTGATTCCCTGAGCACTGTCCTTTTTGTTAAATTGTCAGTGGTGGTTTACAGACAGATTTAATAGTGCATAATAGTTTGATAGAATATGCCCAGACATATATGATTCAATAAACAGTATAATAATACAATACAACAGACATTTTGCAATGATAACATAAAGAAAAGTTACATGATTAGGTCAAACATAAAAAATTGTGTGTTTCCGGTTACCGACCGCCCCTAATTTTTGGCCACTGACCCTAATTTTTTTTTAGAGCAATTTCTGTTTGTACAATTGTTTCTTCTTGCAGAAAAAAATGTTTTGAGTGTCAAGTCTGGATTTTTATGTTGAACTAACTTTATTTTTTAAATAATCTCTGTCAGTATTTCTAAAATTTAGGCAATGTTTTACATGTATTAAAAGCTTGGAAACGTTTAAACAGAAACAGAAAACTTAACAGTTGTTTTTGTAATGTGCACTGCGGAGGTACAAAGATCAAGCTGTCAACATTTAGCCAATGAAAATGAAGGAGCAACAAGCCGTAAAAGCACATGCTAGAACATGCAAGACTGAAAAAACTTTCAGATTGAAAGCCCCTGAGCTGAATGTAGGTGACACATGGTTTCAGCCAAATGGAATGTTCATCACCAACTTTTGTAATAGCCCTTTCTTTTGATAAATGCGATCATTTACAAGAGGATAAGCAAACAATCATCTCAGTTCTGGGCAAGTGCTCACTAAAAGAGTTATTTGAGAAACACCATTCAGCCGTAATGCCAGAAGAAGAAGAAGAAAAATACCCTCAAGACTTTCACTTCCTTGGGAGTAGCAGGGGACTTTGAGATGAACAATAATTTTCTTATCATAGATGACCTAACAAGAAATTTTTCAGAACTTAAATCTCTGTGGTTTTGCTGAAGCAAGGTCGCAACCATGTGTACAGCTGTGAATGATGATGATGGGAAAGAACGAGATGCTTTTAAAGTGCTTGTGGCTTGGGGCAATTTCAAACACTGTTCCTTGCTACTGCTATTGTTCCTATTTGAAATTTTCAATTGTAGTGTGTTCTTTAAGAAAAGAACTGTACAGTTAGTTTTTACTGCTATGTTCATCATTGTTACAATTTGTTATTTTCCCTTAGTAATCAGTCAAATGTATTATCAGTTACAATTGGAAAGACTGCAAAGGACAGTTTCATTGAGAATAGGCTAGCATCAACAAAACCTGTAATTAATGGAACTTGATCAATTTAATAAGTTTCTAAAGGTAATTTGGCTTGTATATGCCGTTAAAGTTGCAGTTTATATTTTATAAACATGACATGCATTACATTTATAATAAAGTTGTAGGATTTACAATTATTTTCATCCCATATGTTCACCGTAATTGGTTGTCTTGAGTGAAAAAAATGTAAATATACCATGTTTTGTTGCTATAAAAGGTAGTTTGGGCAAAATAAAATTATTTTTAAAAATAAAAAAATAATCCTACCTACCTACCCTAATTTTTAGAAGCCTGTAATAGGAAACACACAATGTTTTTGTTTGGCCTTATAAACTGGTTGGGGTGAAAGGGTTTAAGATTTTTCATGACCAG
Organism: Bergia puertoricense; assembly: GCA_026167885.1. Lineage (NCBI taxonomy): Eukaryota > Metazoa > Cnidaria > Anthozoa > Zoantharia > Parazoanthidae > Bergia > Bergia puertoricense. Next base: position 4,062 of record JANSTQ010158659.1, read on the forward strand.
GCTCTCATTGGTTTCACATAATGGTGCTTAATGACGCAGGTATGAATATGCCAGGCACCATACCAGGACTGGGTGGAATAGGTGTTGGCGCAACACCAACGTCAATGGGAATGGCTGGCATGCAAGGCCTTGCAGGCATTGGTACTGTAAGTGGCATTGGTACTGTACCAACGGGAGATGCATTAACGCAAGCATATTCTGGTATTCAGCAGTACAATGGTAAGTTACCAAAACTTTTTTGCTTAAAAGTTGAAGAGTGATATGATGCATCATCAGAATTAACAATTGACCAATGTAACTTACAATAATTTTGCTAGTTTTATTTCAGGCCAACAGGGATGGTGTTAATGCAAAAATTGTGGAACTTTGGAGACAAAAAATGTAAAAGTGTGATCTTCTAATTTTAGTGTGTCCCAGGGATGCACAAATAGTAGATACTTCAAGATACCCTCTTTACATCTAAAATAGAATTGGTGTATCAGTAACTATTTAAATGCATAAATTTTCGACACTAACACATTCATCTTCACAATGGCCAGAACCAGTTGTCTGGCATTGTGTGGGCAAGATCTAAGTATTAAGTGATTTAGCTCTTGTCTGACCAGTGCCAGAGAACTGGTTCTGGCCATTGTCAAGATTAATGTGTTCTTTTTGTCCTGGCATAACTGACAAAATTACCAGGCACTTACAGCAGTTGGAATGGAAGAACTCCACAAGCAGGACCAGTTTTGCCATAACCAGTTCACACAGTGGCTGCCTTCCATTTTAGACTTGGCTTGGGGAAAGCGGAGGGGGGCAAGACAGGCTTGGCATCCTCTCCTTGCTTCTACTTGTGGCTACTCCAAACAAATCATTTCACTAAGTTTGTTTTAGACACATTCCCAATGCAGATAGTTTTAAATGGAATTCTCCTCTCAAAATAACTCATTTTGTTGTCTTTGTTTTGTTGTTTTGGGGGATTAAGAAATGCCTCTGGGGAAGTGTCCCCTCAATCATTATCAAAACTTCAAACAAAAGTTCAAAAAGCCCTAGAAAAAGCCAGGAAAAATCCGTGGAAGTGTTATGAACCCTGCATCTAACAAATTGTTTCCTTTGTATTTCAGCTACATTCCCCAGTCCATATGGCCAGGCTTTTGCTGCTGCACAGGCTCTTGGGAGACAGCCACAGCGAGAAGGTAATCCTTTCTGCTCCTCCTCTGTCTCATGCCCCCCCTCCCTCCCCCCTTGCACCATGTGGCGACAACTGGGGTATCTTCCCAGGCAGTCATAGTGGTTACTCAAGAACACTGGCACCTTAAATTTCCCAGATTATAAACTGCTCAATCCACCATACCGAAAAAGAACCCATCTGTACATTTGACCACAATGCCTTGCGAACCTAACTCAGCGAATAGGTGCACATGGAAGACTTGTTTGGGGGATATTGTCCATGGACTAACAACATTGTGTATGCTAGGTTTGAAGTGTTTTGGTTCTTTCTTAGAGTGTTTGGGGGGTTTTCATGCACAAGAAGATATGGGTAAAGGTACAGACCACCATTTGTTTTGGTACGGTCAATTCCTGTTAAATAAATTCTCAAATAAATTTGGCTTAAAGTAGCTTGCACTAATTACTAAGCGGGCACATAGACAGCAGATATTATAGCCTCCTCACCAGGGATCATTAAGTCCATGAAAGTCCTTGAGAGACTTGAATTTGATCTTTGTTTCTCAAGCTTAAGAACCCTTAAATATTGACTTATTTCCCTACATATTACTGAGTACCCAATATGTCTCAAAATGCACTTCCCATCATTACTATAAGGTTGTTGTTTAACACTGTGGATAAAACATTAATTAGAATATTGTATTAAACTGCTATTATGTTAATTTTTTTCACACTATTGAAACTACCTTTTTTTGTAGTAATTCCTACAGCTAATTTTCATAAGGCAAATTTCATGGGACTTGAATCTCACAACTTGACATAAAAATCATTTTGTTGACTATTTTGCAGGCCTTTATTTTCACAATTCTTTTTGAAATCACAAAAAAATTAATATCAGCAAAGTAAGACTAAGGTAGTTTGTGATCGTACAAAATTGATATTGTATGTCTGGATACAGAGAAATAGTGATGTGACAAACCAGTGATCCATCTGGAAACAAAGGGTATTGAGTCCTTGGACTATTACATTGTTCGGCTATCAAAATGTGAGTCAACCCAAATTATCCATTCCTTGTATGTATTCTGTTTGGTTTCTTTTGTTGTTATTGTCTGCAGGTCCTGAGGGAGCCAACTTGTTCATTTATCACCTTCCATCAGAGTTCACTGATGCAGATCTTACCCAGACATTCAACCCCTTTGGAAGTGTTATAAGTGCCAAAGTTTTTATTGATAAACAGACAAACTTAAGTAAATGTTTTGGTAAGTACCCAAAAAGCAAGGTGAGCTGAGAAGATGTCGTCTTGAAGGATTTAAACATTTTAAGTGATTATTAACTGCTTGTAGTTAAAAAGGTCAGGTTGGCATAGTTGTCATCATTTGCCTTCATGACTGTGACCCAGGTTCAGTTGACTGATATTTGTTGTTCTCGATCAGGGTTTGAGGCTTTTTTTCCTGGCTGTCTTATGCTCTCAGCTCTGAGTGGTACATCACTCTCCTTGAATGAACAAAGCGTGCAATATTTTTTGGCTGCATGAAGCAGTTAAAATGTCAATTTCAGAGCACAGGAACTTTATGATGAAAGTTGAACTCTTTTTCAAGAAAAAACTTGTTTTCCAATAAGCCTATCACAACATAAAATGAAAACGTTTTTCTCAAAATTGTGTGAATTGATAAGAAAGAAAATTCGTTTTATTCAAAGAAAATTTCGTTTTATTCAAAGAAACTCTTGGCATGTATGCACAGGAAAATTACTTAGCAAGCAATCAACACAGACATCTGTAATCAACAGTACACGTGAGTTGTAGCGTGCATGCTCAAATATATTTTTCCCAAACTGTTGAAGTTGGATTAGAAAAATGTGCAATCTGCACATAATCTTCTGAAAATAAATCGATCAAAAATATATTGGCCAAGTGAAACAATAAAATTGTTGAGACTGTTGTGATCGTGTACGTTTTTCTCAAAATAAAATTTCCAGCACGATGCAACAAATGTTGCTTGAAAAAGTTTTGACATAATATCAGTGTTTATGACAATTTCCCCACAAATTATGCAAAACTTTACAAGTCAAAAAACCACAAAAATAGTGGCCAATCAGGATCGACGGAACATGCTGCTTTGTCTGCTTCTTGTGCAGTCATGTGTTCATTTGTTGTCTGTATTTTCAAAATCCAAAACTATACATGTAACCTTCGATTGTTTTTACAAGAATCTCTTATTATTTGATAAAATAAAAGCAACAACTTATTACCAATGATAATATTGCTTCCAGTGAGTAATTTAATAATATTGGTATGTTGCAAAAAAATTCATTTTGCACCTCCTGAATCATCTTAGATAAACAAATTGACACAGAAAAATGCACAGATTTTTGCACAACCCGGCTGTTTTTGTTGTACAATTTCCCTTCCTAATATGCTGCACAATTCTTCAATTCTTGCCCCATCCTGTTAGAATCCCTCTCTAAGTAATTTGGGAAAAAGTATATATATTTTTAACTAATTTTTTGGTGTGTGATGAATGGCACACCTTGTGCTCTTCAGGCGTGTGATGAATGGCACACCTTGGGTTCTTCAGGCATGTGATGAATGGCACACCTTGGGCTCTTCAAGCATGTGATGAATTGCACACCTTGGGCTCTTCAGGCATGTGATGAATTGCACACCTTGGGCTCTTCAGGCGTGTGATGAATCGCACACCTTGGGCTCTTCTGGTGTGTGATGAATGGCACGCCTTGGGCTCTTCAGGCGTGTGATGAATGGCACACCTTGGGCTCTTCAAGCATGTGATGAATTGCACACCTTGGGCTCTTCAGGCATGTGATGAATTGCACACCTTGGGCTCTTCAGGCGTGTGATGAATCGCACACCTTGGGCTCTTCTGGTGTGTGATGAATGGCACGCCTTGGGCTCTTCAGGCGTGTGATGAATGGCACACCTTGGGCTCTTCAGGCGTGTGATGAATGGCACACCTTGGGCTCTTCAGGTGTGTGATGAATGGCACACCTTGGGCTCCTCAGGCATGTGCAGAGGCATGCACTTGTGATAGCACACCTCTTGGGGAAAGGCTTGGACCCCACAAGTGAACTTTCTTGCCTACATTTGTTTCATTGAGCTTTTAGATTAGGTGACCACTCAGTATGTTGTTGCATGCAAACTGGGTTCTGTGTCAACCAGCAGTCGACTACCAGTCATTTTGTTTCAGCACTTCTAAGTCTAATCATTTCAATAATCATTGAAATTGAACTATCATAACAGTTTATATTGTCAGCATCTAATGCAGAATTGTGCAAGTATTGAATTTTAGTAGAAGCAGATATTTTGATATCTTGAATGTCTTACTGATCAGTGTGTAGTACTGGAAAATCTGGGAGGTCAGAATTTTACAAAATTATTTACTTGGCCTGGAAAATGATAGAATTTTGATTTGGGTTATGGAAAGCAGTGAAAATAACTATAATATAAAAACATGGGTCAGTTTATTTTTATGACAGAGAAGAAAATGGTAACTCTACTCAGTCAGTTATGAACAGAAAGGTTTGATTTATGGGTAAATGATATATTTTTTGTGAAAAACTAGCCTATTTTCTGTGCTGAACTTTGTTATTGTGCTGGAAAAATCTCGAATTAGGAATAGTTTTGGTATCAAGAAAAAGACTGATGGTAAAAATCAGGTCATGGAAAAGTTATGGAATTCCAGAAGGTCATTAGAGTACAACCCCAGTATGAACACAGGTGGTTATTAATGTGTGGAACGTCTCTTTAAGGCAGTTGCAAATCACGCCAGCTGGCCAGGAAAAAAAGTTCTTTGACTCCTTGGGTGCAGAGCAATATTTATTGTTAAATATTACATTTTAGCATTAATGGTTTTAAAATGGGCTTACCATACTATCATTTTAACAACATTTTTCTTTCATACTTTTACAGATCTTATGACATTTACAAATAAACAAACAAAGTTTAATTAGATACAAGTTTCACATGGGGCCCCAGAATAAATAAAGAGCTAATGGTGCCAGAGTTTTGTAAGAGTTACACTATGTAACTCTTTATGTGTTGCCATTTAACCTAAAAAGGAAATGTGAGTTGTGGCCCACCACAGGTTGTGATGACTGAAATATGTTTTCATGACTAACACTAAACTGTTTGTTTTTTGGTAAAGGTTTTGTTAGTTATGACAATCCTGTGTCGGCACAGAATGCCATTACAGCAATGAATGGGTTTGCTGTTGGTACAAAGAGGCTGAAAGTGCAACTGAAAAGGCCCAAAGATGCCAACAGACCCTACTAATGTGCTGTGGCCTTTGTGTTTGTGTAAGTATTACCACACTTCCTCTGAGAAATCTCCAGGTGATAAACCAGGTCAAGTAGAGGGTATTAAAATAACAACGGATATTTGAAGCTGCAGTTTGTTGGTTGAAGTGAAACGAGAATAATGCAACTAGAGGAAGAAGATGTTGAGACTGACAGCTTGATCGGAAGTGTAGTTCAAACTAAACCTTACATTTTCGCCTTGTAGTTCTGATCAGTATGCAGCTGTGTCACGAGGTCTTACAGAACTTGTTGAGGTTCCTTGCTAACCATCCGCCTTCCCTCCATTAAGATGCATTCCTTTGTGTTCATGATAATTTAGGGTTTGGAGAGGGGTGGGTGAGTTGCCTAGATGGATCCTAAGATAAGTTACAGAACAAACTCTTGCTCCAAATATAATTTGGAAAATAGTTTGAAGAGTGAACTAACAAGCTCGTTCGTTGATGATGTGCAGTTTCTAGAATGAGGAATTCTTAAACAATTAGGTACATGACTTGATAGATGAACATATCAATTTTTTTTTTTTTTTATTTTTTAAATTAGTTTTGTGGGTAGTTTGGGAGTGAATGGCTAGTGAATTTTGCTGGTGCATTGTGGGAGATAGTCATAAGAGAGTGCCAAAGTGGGATTTTTTAAGAGCTTTCATTTGAATTTTTACCAAAAGAAAAATGTGGAACTAGCATTTTGAATGCAAAAACACCAGTAAAAAGACTATATTTTAATATTTTAAGAACTGTTTTCTATATTACAAGTACATATTTTGGAAATGGTCTTAACCCAAAAAAGTGTCATCTTTCCAACTCCGTAACTTTACTGACCCAACTGACCAGATTTTTGATGGAATTGTGAGGAAAAGCTAGATGTTGATTTCTTGATTTAAAACGGTTAATTTTGCCTACCAGTTTTTAGCGCATGGGCAAAAATATTATTGAAACAAAATTTTAATACATCTATGAAAAATTTACCCCGAGTGTAGCAAATAAAAATGACCAGCTGTTCACCATTTACAACAGCAGGGTTTCCCTGTGCATCAAATGCAGTCCTGGTTAATGGCGTACATACAAATCCTCTTTTTTACCTTGTAACTCAAAACCTCATCTGAATGAAGTTCTCAAGCAAAAAAAAGTTTTCATGAAATTATGTTAAATTCGAAATATAAAGTTGTCTTGTGGGAGAATGAAGTAAACACAACTTTTAACTTACTGGTGACTCGAAGGGCAAATATGAATAAATGCTTGTTTGTAATCATGTGAAACATAACACTTGGGCTTTAATCTTGGGTTTTACTGGTAATGGAAGCAGAATTGGCGACAAGCAAAAACATACATGTAATATGAGGGTTTGGTTCTTGTGAAACTTGTCAATAGGCCCTTTGCAGCTAGAGATAACATGGTACAAAATTCGCCAAACTGGAAGGAAAAAGGTATGTGACAAACTCCAAGACAAAGGTTCATCAACTAGAAAAACGTGATATCACGCTTTTCTCACGCTTTTCTAGTTGA
>JANSTQ010158670.1:0-11017 GCA_026167885.1 Bergia puertoricense
GGGGGTTATGCCAAGTATATAATCACCTAAATGTCACATTGGGTTGCTAGTGAAGCCACTAATTTTTCAGTTTTTTTATATACACAACAGAATACGAGATTCGAAGTGAATATAACAAGCGTACGTGACAACCTAAAAAACCAATGAACTTGCCTTGCAGTTCTCATTTGGGTGTGGCCATGGGCATGGGATGGCTGGATGATGGTGCGTCTCTGTGGAAGTTCGAAATCGCGTGCGAGCAAGTCTCGTGCTGACATCATTACTTAATATAACTATATAACAACGTTGCTTAACTGTTGACTAAATGTAACGTGTGCAACACTGATACGAGATCTAGAACCTATCCTTTCTTCATGTTTTTAACCACAGGACGTATAATGGTAATATTGATCTTTAATTCAGATTCATTGGTGCAAAAGTTTGGAACTCAATTGATGAAAAAAATGAAATGTAAACCTACGTTCAAGAAGAAACTGAAAACTTTCTGTTGGAACGGTACCATCAATTCAGTTCCTACTCACTATAGCATATGTCATCACCAACGGTTTTTAAACCTGAAAATTGTATTATGTCCTTATATTCAAGTTGTCCATAATTTTCATATTACCCGCCACCACACTTTAACACATTTCATTTCCTTTTATGCGTATCTGGGTGTTCTTTATTATTTACTTGTAATTAGTAACTAAGCTGTAATTTATTGTTTTTTTGTCTCTCTTCTTTGACATTCCTACAACCAAAATAAATATATTCAGCCAACTGTCTAGTCTAGCTTCTTGCTATTACAGTTAGCGAAGTACCATCAGTTCAGAAATTTTTGCGATCTAATATGAAAAATCACATATGGTACTAATGAAATATTGTTGTTGATGTTGTTGTTGTTAAATGTAGCTGCATTTTTCCTTAACGATAGGTGCAAACACAGTATTCAAAAGCAAACGAAAAGCAAGTTTGATGTCCCCGAGTCTTGCATCGATATGAATCTCAACGAGAGGAACCTTGGTTACATTATGGTGAGCCAATGCCCACAAAAAGGATTGAACAAGGAAATAATCAGTTCATGTGAAGATGAAAAACAGTCAGATCTACTGAGAAGTTTGCCCGTCTTTAGTATCAGTACAAATCAGACGTACAAGAATGTATTCTGTGCTAAGTGTAACAATATCAATGACTACACGTACTGGAAAGTCAAAGCAGATTGCTCGGGGAGAGAGCAAGGTTTCTTTGTGAACAAAACGCTTTTAGAGGTTATTGATGGAGCAAAGAAATACTGCACGTTGCATTATAAACCTGACCGACGACAACAAGGAAAGTTTTGTATTTTGCAAGTGGATAGCTGTGATAAGATAAATTCTACTAAAGGGATTTCCGCTTGGAATACAGCGAAGACTCTGTGCAAAGCATACAGCAAACCAATATGTCCACGATCGGGTAAATATTCGAGGAATGCTCATTGTCATCTTTGTGAAACTGAAGCTAGTACCACAGTAAATATAAACTGTGCTTGCACATTGACTGGGAAAATTCCGGTTCTCTCCATTATTTTTGATTTTTCGTCAAAACCTCAATACACATTGACAAATGATCGAGGTGGAAAAATTGTTTCTAGAATTAAAACTCTAAGTTGTGAAACGAGTCAAGTATATGATCCTTTTACTCAGGCATGTAGAGAATCTACTGTCGCAAAAAACTCCGTTAGCAGTATAAATAACAGCGTTTGTAGCTTAAACATTCTACTCAACGAATCCGACTTTCGGCTATTACCCAACGGTAGCATTTATGTTCGCAAACATGACAGACTGTATAGATACTCCGAGTATTTTATTATTGATGATAAAACAGTGCTTTGTACCAACTTTACAAGGAGCTATACAGAAAACTCAACTCAACAAGCACCTGGGAATATCAAATCACAAGAGGCGCTAGCAATGGAAATTCTTACATACACAGGAGGAGCTCTTTCAGTGTTGGGTTTGTTGATCCTACTCGCCGTGTACTCATGGCTCAGCGAGCTCAGAAACTTACCCGGTAAGATCGTGATGAGTCTTTCAGGCGCTCTCCTGGTTTACCAGATTTGTTTCTTTCTAACCGGTCAGACTGAATGGAGAGATTTGTGCAGTGCAGTTGCCATCGTTCTTCATTATTTCTTTCTGGCGTCTTTCACCTGGATGAGTGTCATGGCATTTGAGGTAGCAAGAACCTTCACTTCAAAAAGTAAGTCAGCTTTGTAATTGTTCCATTTGTTTATTTGCTCTTAAGTTTTTTTCTTTTCTCAAGGTGCACTTGCAGCTCTGTACTTGTTATTATTATTATAAGCGAATCGAAATCATTTTCGTTATTCGACAGGTAACCTACATTACAGGATTGAAAACGTAATAAAACCAATGCAAGTGGAAAACTTGCCTTATCAGGGGATGGAACTTACGAAATATATTTTTGGTTCATAATTCCATAACGAAATTGGCTAATAATAACCTGGAAGACTAATAATTAGTGGCGGCTTGCCGGAAAATAGCATATTGCACTTTGAAACGCAATATGAAAATTATTACAAGACTCACGTTTCCAGTATCTTATTTTATAATTTTCGCAAGGAAAATATTTCGTCATTTTTTTTAAGTAAAAGGAAATAAAAAAAATTGTTACGCTTCTGTGATTTGTTTGGAATAGGCGAAGTAATAAGGTGTGTATTAAGCAAAGCTTGTGTTCTTTGGTTGAATAAGAATAACATATTGTAACGAACTGTAATTAGTAACCCGCAAAGAAAAGATTTTATTGAAATTCACCTCCAAGTTAATACAAAGCTTTCATTGCTATTCACGACTTTCAAAGTTTTCTGTCGCTCTCAAGTTTGCTTTTTGGGATGCCGTTAATAATCATTCCATTAAATATGGCTGCATATGCAATGCATCCCGACCGCTGGGAGTAGGGCTCTTGCAAATGCGTTAAGGTTTATTTTCTTTTTGGAAACTGGTCACAGTTTGTACAAGACAAGCACTAGGCTTTTCTGTTCTGCTTGATTAGCGGTAGCCGAAGATACATTTCAGGACAACAACTGAGAAACTCTCAAGATTCGTACATCCGGCAATGAGATAAACTATTTCACATAGATTTGCATATAATACATTCTATAATGTCATGGTCATCCTCAGAAAAGAATTGTGAACCCTTTTTAAACACATTTTATGAAGGACTAGCGGCTTTCAGGAGTTCCACTCTATCCCCTTTCTGTTCCATTTCAAAACGTTATTCAAACAAAAAAGAATATTCCTCAATATTATATATTAAACTATTTGTGTTAACACTAAAGATATCCGTGGAGATTCTCGTTCATCTTCAAGCCAGCGTCAATCTTTTTACAAATACTGTTGCTGCGGCTGGGGATCCCCCTTAGTGGTGGTTGGTGTCTGTGTGGCATTGGACAGAATCTTCCCTGATTCCATTGGATACGGTGAGGTCGCGTTTAATTCTTTTTATGATGGTTAGCTATGTGACGCGAATTAACCCGAATTGTCTCTTGAAATTTTAAGCCTTAATTTATATGAAATGATTTTCATGTTAGGCGTATAAATATGAATTGGTCAACTTTCTCTGACAAAGTACTAGCTGACTCGAAACGTCTGCAGTTTTTTTTACCTTCCTACGAAAAAACATATCAAGTAACTCTTTTTGTTTCAACAATATATTTAGCTTATTCGCCAACGCAGATCTTAAAAAAAGAGGAAAAAAGGAAACAAAAACTGGTCATCGAGTGTGTGAATATTCCTTTTGTAAAACACCTTGAGGTTCCCCGGCCCTTCCCCCTTCTCGGACAATGATTGCACCAGATTGTTTGGTCGACAGTTGCGTTTAAGTTATACAATCAGCATTATTATATTATAATTATCGGTTATTTCTTTAAAAATCAATAAGTAAGGCTGTATGTATCTGAACAGTATAATGTTTGTATCTTCACTGGAATAGACATCCTTTTCCTAACTTACTTATTCAAACTATTTGCCCTGAGCTGGAATTCAAATTCAACTTCTAAGGGCTTGTTTATATGGATATGGCGAATGATAGTTAATGAGGTTAATGAGCGTTAATGTAGCTCCTATTGTAATGGGCAGGCCGGAAAACGTGGCTAATGCGCTTTGTGATCTGCAATTTTGTGTGTATATGGGAATACCAGTACCCCTACAGGGTTGAAATTATTCCCCTATCAATGTTTAAGCCCTTATATCGAACTACTGCACCTCCGATAAAAAAGGCCATCATCCTGATAAGTGGTGTGAACCGCGTGTCTACGTTGCTTGGAACCTGGCGACTTATGCTAAAATCGCAGAAAGTGCCAAACCCGCCTCCTGGTACTAAAAAGAACGAACGCATATATTTTATTCCTACAAACAGGAATGTGGCGAGATCTCGCTAGGCCGGCAATCTATAAACAAACCCTGATTGAAAAGTATTCGTTAAATAAATCTGGCTGATTGAACTCTACCCCGTTACCATTGCCTTCGGGCTTACTGTACATGAGATAGCAGCGCATGCGTCAACTCAATGCAATGCTTTTTGTCAACCAGAGCAGGCGTGGGCAAACTTGTGACTGTAAGCAGTCGTTTTGTTGCTATTAAAGACAACTGAGATACGATATAAGTGCCGCACTTGTCTTTTCAGAGGTAAAATCCAAGTTTTCATGCTGTTTTACGCAAACGTTCATATATTTTTGAGCAAGTGTCATCAACGATTAACCGACCGAGTACCAAAATGGCGTCGCCGCCAAACGTTTTGTCCCTCTGTGAGAAAAAACTTCTCCTGGCGGAGCAAGCAAAGAAGAAAGAGAAAAAAGTAAAATAGAGAGAGACCAAACTAAAGGAAGTTGAATCTGGAAGTGTATCTACGGAAATTAAGGAACAACAGTTACAAATAAGTGCTGCAAGTGGACACATGGAGCAAAGCGTGAAGAAATCAGTTGCAGAACCAGTGCCACAGCAGGACTCATTGGCACAAATGACTGCTGCAATATCTGCAGCCCTTAAAACTCATTATCGGGCCTACGAGAAACGATGGAATCGGGATTAATTGGTCTAGGACAGCAAATAAGATCTCATCTCCCGCCATGTGACACTCTAAGCGAGGAAGGCGACTATGATGCAGAACCTGTTGCCAACTATAGTACTTCTAAGGACCTGTCAGAAACAGATATCCGAGATGAACATCAGCCAATGCCCAAAGTCCAATCAATGTCTGATCAAAGGCATCACATCAGTAGTTTCTGTTGTAAACAGCTTGCTGACAACAGAAGACCCTCCTGACTGTGAGATACTGGTAACTCGTCTTATGGATGAAGTACTTCCCTTGGCAAATGCAAACTAGGAGCTCAACTTCACGCGAAGGGAATTGTTGAGAACTCAGCTAAATGTAAATTACAAATATCTTTGTGCTCCATCTAATCCTGTTACTGGTGAACTTTTTGTGAATGATCTCCCCAAAGCAATTAAAGATATATCTGACACTAATAGGCTCAGCTCAAAGCTGACCAGGGAGAGTTCGGGATATTCCAGACGAGGACATACTAGTCGACAACATACAAATTCATCTCGTGGGCGGTACAAGGGTAACTCACATGGTTCATATCGTACAGAAGCTTTAAGTCAGCCAAAAAACTACCGCAGCCCCCTCCACTCGAAACAGAGGCAGGAGAGGAAAAGCAAGAGCAACTGATGCAGGTCAGTGTACTAGACTTCCCTTTTGCTGGTAGGCTTAAGCATTTTCTGCCAGCATGGCAAAAGATCACAGCAGATCAGAATATTTTGGATATATTCCAACACTGTCATTTAGAATTTGCTAGCAGTACACCACCTGCTCCGACATTGATGAGACCAGAATTAATTTTGATGAAATAGAACAGGCAATCATTGGCAAGGAAATTGAACACCTGCAAGGTCTAGGAGTTGTTGAGCCTGCCAGTCATTCACCGGGTGAATTTATTTCAACTATTTTGGTACGGAAAAAAGAGAAGTGGAAAATTGCGTATGATCCTTAATTTAAAAGGGCTCAATAAGCAAATTGAGTATTATAATTTTAAGATGGATATTCTTTGGTCTGCTGTGAGACTTATGATGCCAAATTGTTATATGGCTTCCTTAAAGAAGCATATTATTCTGTCCCAATTGCTAATGAATATAGAAAATATCTGAGATTCTATTCGAGAGGGATATTATATCAATATACTTGTATGCCAAATGGGCTAGCTTCAGCCCCGAGACACTCAATAAACTACTCAAAACTGTTTAGTCCACTTTGAGGAAAAAGGGTCATCTGAATGTAGCACACAATGGTGACTCTTATGTGCAGGGCCAAGATAAAGCTGAGTGTACCCAGAATGTTAGTGATACTAAAGGTCTACTTGAAAGTTTGGGTTTTATTATCAGTGATGATAAATCACTCACAAAACCAACACAGTGTATCACTTTCGTTGAGTTTCGCTTGGATTCTGTAACAATTGCTTTGACACCAAAGAAAAAGGAAAAATTGAAGCAGTTATGTTCAGCCGTACATAAAAAAATGGACACTAAAATTGTTGAGCTTCCACGGGTTATTGGCACAATAGTTTCAAGCCTACCTGGAGTTCAATTTGGGAAACTCCATTATAGACAACTATAGATAGAAAAGAACAAAGCCCTAAGACACAATAAAGGGAATTATGACTCCCTAGTGTCCCTGTCAACCAGGGCGGAATTGAAGTGGTGGCTTGAGAACATTGAACATTCTTATAACCTAATATCCCATGACAGTCCCAAAGTTGAACTGCAAACTAATGCCTCTAAATTGGGTTTGGGAGCGTGTTTGGATGGAGCCACTACTCAAGGTTTGTGGTCCAGTACAGAGAAAGGGCTTCATATAAATGAACTAGAACTTAAGGCTGTTTATTTTGCTTTGAAAGCTTTTTCGTCACTGCTGGAAGGTAAACATGTAAAAATCGTCAGCAATAATTCCACAGCAGTCAGTTACATAAATTCAATGGGGGAAACAAAATCCCCAAAATACAATAAGATTGCTAATCAGATTTGGTCATGCTACATAACTCAAAGTATCTGCTAATAGATACTCACCTGGTAGAGACAACTCAGAAGCTGATAAAGAATCTAGGGTGTTAATGACAGGACTGAATGGACCCTTAGTAAAACAGTTTTCACAAAAATTGTGGATCAATGGGGAATGCCTGACTTGGACCTGTTTGCTTCACGAATCAATACTCAACTGCCACAATTTGTCTCTTGGTAGCCAGGCCCTGAAGCAATTTTTGTTGATGCTTTTACTATTGACCGTAGTCCCTTTTTCATTTATCTGTTTCCTCCTTTTTATCAAATCTACAGATGTCTACAGAAAATAGCACGGGACCAGGTCACACAGGGAATAATCACTGTACCATTATGGCCAACTCAAGTTTGGTCGCCTCAGCTTCTGCGAATGCTAACAGCACCTCCATCACTACTATCACAACACCTGGATCTGCTAACTTTACCACATTCAAAGAAATTACACCCCCTCAGAAAGAAGCTTACTATGGTGGCACGTCGGCTGTCCAGCAGTCGTTCAGAAATAGAGGAATACCGGAAGCATCTTGGAAGCTCATCATAGACATCTTGGAGACAAGGAACCAGGCGTCAGTATGGTACCTACCTACGACGATGGATTAATTTTTGTTCTGAACAACAAATTGATTACCTTCAACCATCTATAGAACTTGCAATTGAGTTTCTCACAAACATTTTCATGAACGGGCTTTCCTACAGTGCAGTAAACACAGCTAGGAGTGCATTATCTTCGCTTATTTCATTTAAGGATGGCAAGCGTTTCGGATGTCACCCTTTAGTGGTTAGACGGTTAAAGATAATGTATCACAATAGGCCTCCTAGGTCCAGGTACTCTGCCATCTGGAATGTTGATATTGTATTGTCCCATTTGAGAGGCAAGGTACCAGTGAAAGAGTTGTCCTTGAAAGAACTTACTTTGAAGCTGGCAGTGCTACTTTTGCTTGTAACTGGTCAGAGAGGTCAAACAATTCATTTTCTTAATTTAGATAATATGATCGTGCACGATGATAAATGTGTTTTCTCTATTCGCGGACTTTTGAAACAAAGTCGCCCAGGTAAATGCAATCCTATTGTAACACTTAGAGCCTTTAAGGAGCATAGTAGAATTTGTGTACTGTCTACATTAAAAAAAGTACCTTTCTAGAACTAAGCAATTGTAAGCAGCTGAATCATTTATGTTAATTAGCTTTTTTAAGCGTCACAAGTAGATAAATAGAGATACACTGAGTAGATGGGTATCTACTGTACTGGATAATGCTGGTATAGACATTTCCAAGTACAAACCACACAGTACTAGACCTGCATCAACTTCTGCTGCAAAACGAAATTCTGTTAGTTTGGATGACATTTTGAGCACAGCTGGATGGTCTTCAGCTAGAACATTTGCTACATTCTATGATAAACCCATATTACAAAAGCCTCAGTTTGCTGATGGGGTGTTGAGCACAGAGTAACAGTAGAATAAGTTGGCATTTGCAATAAAATGTAGTCTTGTTGCTTTGTCTGACTTCATGTGTCTGTTGCCGCGAAGTCTCATGTAGGCCCGAAGGCACTGGTAACGAGGTAGAATTAGAAAATTAAACAAGACTTACCTGTAAGTTGAAGTTTGATTTGGATTCTACCAAGTTACCCAAGTGCCAAGGGATTACATGCCCACCCACCCTTCCCATGTTGTTGCCTTCCGCTCATATTCAGCCACATTCAGTCGATGCTTCGAAGCCTGCGTTGACGCATGTGCTGCTATCTCATGTAATCCCTTGGCAACTAGGTAACTCGGTAGAATCCAAATCAAACTTCAACTTACAGGTAAGTCCCGTTTAATTTTCTAATTAAACTTTATTGGAAACACAGGTTCGGGTGTATACTGCTGGATAACCCAAAGGCGGGCTCTTATCCTGGCTTTCATTATTCCACTTGCTGTAACATTAAGCTTCAATCTTGTGGCTCTCACGATGACAGTGTGTGCAGTTCGAAAAATCCACAAGGTACGTGTTTTCTTGTAAAATAACTATGTATTTTAGACTTTAGATTTTAAACTGTACTCGTTTGGTGAATGCTGTAAAGGACAGAGAACTAGTTAAATTTAGAAGGAGGGACTGTGTCTAGTTCTCAAATAATCTTTGATAGAGGGAGATTTAATCCTTAAGGGTTAGAGGGGGAAGGGGGTCACATTGATCTCCCAAGATTTTTCCAACCCAAAGCTTGAAGCTATGAAGCAGTAAAATGAAACTCGTAGTACCTGTAGTCAAATTATAAATACATCTTTCGACATTAATTGTATGACTTGATCAATTATAGTCTATGTAAAAAAAATATGCAAAAAATATGCTAGTCTGCAAACTCGTACAACTAATATACGCCTAACGTATGCTGGCATTTATGCTGTTCCTCGTCGCCCTTTAACCAGTCACAGATTGCCATAATATAATCTTTATGGACAAGGTTTGAAATAACCCCAAGTGGGTTTTCGAAGTCTTTAATGATCTTCACTGCAAAAATTGGAAAGAATCGAAAGATCAGTTTCCTACATTTTTCAAAGGCTCTTCTCTATCCCGGAAGCGATTTAAGAAGGAATACGTATTTGCAAAATCAATATTTTCGTGTTGTTTTTGTGTGCCTATTTAAGAACTTGAAAACCGCACTAATGCAAACCCCGCGACTGAAAGAAAGTGTGGGTTGCAAAACAATTTAGCACATATAAGCTGCTTCGTTCGAGAGTTTAAGGTATGGTCAATTCAAACAGCTAGCTGTCGCTTAGCTCAAATGTTGACCTTTTGCAGAAATAGCTGCTTACAATCCATAGTTCCTTTCGGTCGTTGCAAGATGTCAAACGTTTTTAAATAGCTGTATACTACCCGAGTCGGGCTTAGGGGAATCTCTGCCTCGTACCTACGCGTCTAGTAGTGCGCCCAAGCGGAAGAGTATAAAGACCGACGCACACGGTTTCTCGAGCCGCGCTAGTAACATCTGGGAAGGGAGAGCGCATTATCTTTCCATTAAACCCGAGCGCTGGGCAACAGCTTTTTGAAGTGCCTGGGACGTGGCAGAAGTAAACCCTTGTATCTGACGTATTCTCACACAGGTTATCTACTCTAATGTGTTCAAGCCAGCTGGAATGTATCTAATCTGCTCTGACGAAGGGCTAACGCTCGAAACGTCTGCTTTCAACCAAACCTAAAGACGAAAAACATACTATAAATATTTTCAGCTTACTCACGCACGCAGATAAACAGTTATTTTTCAAAACTAGCCTCTGAGTGTGTCTAATCCTGACCTGCTTAAACACTGTATGTCTTTTCTTCTTGGCAAATTTAGAAATGCTTTAAAATAAAATAAACGAGATGACTACGTCGTGTTTTTAATTTTGTTAGTTTCCAATCTTAACCTTATCATAACCTCGTAAACTTTGTCGCTGGTAATGACCAGTCATTACAACATTTGCTACCTTAAAAACCATTTATTTTGTTTTGTTTTAATTTTATATAATTTTATTTTATTTTAATAATTTTTATTGAACATGCAGTATACAAATAAAATTTTGCGATGATTCGTAGCAAATCATTTCGTTGAAACTTAATCAGTAAATTAAAGAAAAGGTGGGACTTAGATTACAGGAAAGAAAAAGGATGACAATAATTTTAAATAATAATTGTAAATATAATAAGCTCACAGCTCTCAAAACCAATGTAGCATGTTACAAACTTATCTGGGTTTTCCCTGTTATATGTAATTGTTATGTAATTTAATACATTTGTTGTGTTTTTCACCTCACTGACAGACTTCAATGTAACCTTGTAACCTTTTATTTGTATACTTTTTAGTAGAGAGACTAAGTAGAAAGACGACTACAGTAATAGGTTCCATTAATTGTTATGTTTGTGTCATAATTAATACAATAATGAATGTTCCAAATATGGGTTTGTTCATTTGCATATTAA
>JANSTQ010158681.1:0-11016 GCA_026167885.1 Bergia puertoricense
CCCCCCCCCCCCCCCCCCAGTCCCAGGAACGCCAAAAAAGCCCAGTCTGAATAGGGTTAACTTAGTTGCATCTTAGTAAGTCCTGACTAATGCTGGGTTTTGAGCTGTTCTTAACTCGTCCACAGGGCTGGGTTTAATTAGCTCCTTTGTGGATTATACTAACCTGGTCAAATAAATGGGTCAGTTTAATATTTAATGTTAATCAAGTCCAAGCTTGGTTGCATCTTGTTTCCTTTTGTATAAATAGTCCTAAATAAGTTCAAAATGACCTTCAAACTATCATGAAAAGTCAATATTCAGATGGTAATGAAAACAGAATTAACATGTCAAACTCTTTCCTTAGCAGTGCAAGTGAGAAATAACAACTGACACAAGTTCAGGTATATTACAATTTTATTGGCACTTGGGGATAGTTTAATCTGTATCCTTATCACTCCTGAGGTTCTTCTTGCCTCCCCTGATACGCCCTGTACGCCTGGCAGCGATGAGACCAACCTTGCGACCAGGAGGAGTGTCCCTCCTGACTGTAGACGGCATACCAATATGCTGATGGTTACCACCACCGTGTGGATGCTCCACAGGCTGTTAGTGGTAGGATTGTACAATCAGTAAGATTATTTCCACTTGTAAAGGGAAAATACAATTCCAAGAGTGCAAAGTGACCAATTAAAAAATTCCCATTACTTGTTTTTAAACACATATTAAGTTGGGAAAATTTTACTTTTCATCTTAAAAATATCAGAGTGAATAACTTATTTTCCCATTCTCAAAACTTCTCAACTTGATTTCTATGTACTGCTACTGTTTAGAAGACAGATAACAAAAATTTGACAAGACTGAAAACAACACATTATTCTGGTAATCAAAGTTAAGCTTCCTCCCAAGCATTGACAAATTACTCTAATTTTGACCACCAAAGAACCTCATACATGAACTGTACCAAAGTGATAAGAAAAACCTATAATGTATGCAGGGGGTAAAACACTTCCCATTCTTCCCTGGAGATAAAATGTGACTAAAAACTGTTGCTATGCAAAATATAGCTAGGAAACAGTGACTTTAAGAAAAACCTAGAATTTCCAGTATTTTGTCACCAGAAATTGTCACTCGGGCCCTTTTTATACTGAACTCTCCAGATGTGAAGTGTCTAGTGCAAAAACAAAGTAAACAACTTTTTATAGGAAGTTAAATTCTCCCAAGGGAGATAAAGAGATAAATTTCAATTTCAACACTTAGGGCTGGGAGTTGAAATAAAACTTTTTCACACTTCCCCAAGTTCTGGTAGACTCGGCAATGGCAATAACAAAAATCTACCTCAATTTTGACATCCATGAACAAAATAACACTCACGTTCATAGCCACACCACGGACAACTGGCCAGCTGTTTCTCTTAGCCTTGTATTTGTGGTATGCACGACCAGCTTTCAACATTGGCTTCTCAATACGACCACCACCAGCGACAATCCCAACCATGGCACGGTTCACAGATGGCACAACTTTCTTTATTCCTGATGGCATTTTAATTCGTGTTCGCTTGGTGTCAGGGTTGTGTGACACAACAGTCGCATAGTTGCCCGATGCACGTGCAATTTTGCCACGGTCACCCGTTTTTTCTTCAAGGTTGGAGATAATTGTGCCCTCCGGCATGGCACCCACAGGTAAACAGTTACCAACAGAAAGAGAGGCTGAAATTTGATAATCAACAACATATCATAAGTTTACACCCTGGAACTCAACAAGGTAATCATCCTTTGACCTTGAAGGGCTAGTTTCAGTTGCTATATGCAAAACTGCTACTTTAAAAATTATTTATTATAAGTACAGGTTAAAAAATTTAGATTACTAGTAACATTTTGCAGGTGGGCATATTCTAACTGGCCTAACTTCAGATTTTGGTAATGTGTTTTGCATGCAGCAGTCAATGTAAACAAAATATATTGTTAAAAAGTTTGTTTTATGGCATTTTAAAAGAAATTGTTTCTTGGGAAAACACCAGCAGAAGATTGTTAGTGAAAAATCATCTGTTAGGAAAAGAGAATATTTGCAATAACAACTAGCAATTTTGCCAGTAGCTAGCCTTATTTTGAGCCCCAAAGTGTATTGACCAAAACAATTAATTTCACAAAAACATATGCCAGAATTAAAACTTGATTTCTACCAATAAGTTATTCTTTGATATTTCCTTTTATTATTCCACAAATGAAGCTTGATTAATAGGGTTATCAGAAGGGCTGGGATGAAACCTTTGAACCTTCGTTTGTTAACGTTGCCTTCAAAGGTTTTTGTCAACCTTTGAACCTGTTTCTTTGGTCAGTAGTTTTAATTTTATACAAAACAATGGCATATTTTTGGCACATGTCTCGTGTCTCAGACTTGACTGCTTAGTGTAGGGTGAATACCTCGAGCGGTGATGCAGCAGCATATAGTAATAATTTTCTCATGTGTTGAAGTCTGAGATTGAGGTTTGTTCGAAAATCCCAACGAACTTTCAAAGGATTTTTTTGGCCTTCGTCCCAGCCCTAGTTATCACACAGATAACAGGCTATTGAATTTCACAGTAAATGATTCATTTCTGGTAACACGACAATACAATACAATACAATGCTGAGAAAACTACAGAACCTAAAATGTATTATCCTACTGTAGTTGTTCGAAGGCAAGCAACATGTTTGTCAAAAAACTTTTCCACTCTCCACTTGAAATGCTCTGTGCTGGTTCAAAAAACTTCAACTTGGCCAGTTTCTTAACGACGATAGACTTTCATTCATTCATTCATCACTCAACTTCTTATCATAGCTAGCTCAATGAAAAATAACTATGTACAGAATGACAAAACTCACCTTTTTTACCACAGTACACAAACTGGCCAGTATGCATACCCTCTGTTGCAACAAACAACTCTTTTCTGAGCTTGTATCTATAAGGGTCCCTGAAAACAACGACAGCCAGGGGGGCACCACGACCAGGGTCGTGAATGATCTCTTTGACAACCCCCTTCAAATATCCATGACGCTCAGAGAAGTCAAGGGATCGGAGTTTTGCTGCACCCTTACGGTGCTTGGTGTGGGAGCGGAAGATGCTCCCAGCACCCTTACGTTGGCCTCGGATCACACGTCCCATTACTGAAAAAGCAGAGGTAGGAATGGTCAATCCTTATTGTTCCTTTAAAGGCTAAACTTGCACCACGAGCAGCTCAAGCACCAAACCTAACCAAAACGTGCTGTAAATAAGCCACATCTAGAGCTATTTAAATCACCCTTAGTGACCAAAAATTTCAGATTGTACTTATACACAGATAGTCAAACACCTATGGCTGTGGGAGAAGAAGCTGGACGAGTCACATTTCCGAAAAGGCGAAAAAAGAAACCACACTTTTTTAATGCTAACTATAGTGCTAGTACATCATCTTCAACGACATACGACACATTCTACGTTTTAAAAGCTTTTAGATGTACTTGCATTCACCGAACGAGCTTAATTGTAGGAAAGAAAATCAATCGTGCCTTCGATCTAACGTTGTTTATCACTAAATTTTAACGTATCACAAGAAATGATCTCAATACATTGAAACTGATTAATTTTTCTTTACTCCCAGCTTTTCTTAAGTTTCAGATGGTCTGAAAGAAAGAAGATTCGCCACCGATAACATTTTGAAAAACATCCATAAAACTCACCAATATGGCCTCGGTGGAAAGAGGACGAAGCATGGCGTGAAAGCGAGGTTGTCAACTTGGCCCAGACCTCTAACTCATGAGCAGACCGCGCATGGAAGCAAAGCCTGGACCAGCACATTTCTTTGACTGATGCACTGACGTTTACGCGAGTTTTTTTTTTAATGTTCGAAGCTCTGAAACTTTGTTTTAAAACGAGTTTGTCGAGAAACAGTATAGAATTTAGAGTTTTGAGGGCCAATTTCACATGTGAGAACTAATTTCATTGGTAAATTTTCTTTTCAAAGCTCAGGCGTGTGATTATGGTTGCCCGGCATGTGAGCGTGTGAACTCACTTTGAGACATGTAAAATAAAGTAAAGTGTAAAAAAAGTAAAGTGTTGTATTTATATAGCCCAAGGCGTGTGAGTTGGTAGGTCTACATTTTCGGACAAATTACGCAGTCTTATAGTAAAATGGTGTGGGTGGGCCGGTGGCCCGTGGGTCCGTTTAGATCACGTTTAGGTTATTTTTTATTTTTAAAATAACTAGCTGAGTTAGGTTATAGATTCTCTGGCCCGTTCCAAAAATCGTGAGTTTCACAAAAAGTCGTGAGAATTAAAAAAAATTATTGTTTTGGCAATTGGAGTTGATTAAAGACAGTTAGATAGTGAAAAAAGTCCAAATTCCTTTTTTTTTCTCATCTCAAAGTTCCATTTACTGCCGGTGTTCCTTGTTAGAAGAGGATGTTGCCTTGTTGTTGACAATTTGGAAGTGGCCATTTTAGTGCTTTTAGCAACACAAACAAAGCTACTGACGACAGGAATTTTGTACTTCGTCTTCAAATCGAGTGTGTTTTTTTCTAAAAATCGCGAGGTTTCAGGATCTTGTCGTGAGATCGTGAGAAAACATAAAAAACCGCGAGACTCACGCCAAAATCGTGAGGTCTGCGTTCAGCAAGCACATCAACCGTCAAAGTTCATCATGTTGAACTCACATGAAGTCCTATCTCATAAATGTATATAAAACTCATACTCAAACAAAAATACTAAAAGAAAAAGACTCCAGCAAGGGCTTATAAACGTTTCTCGTTAGTTTTATTTTAATTTACATTCTTACTTTCTTGTCTGCTGCAAAACAAGAAAAAAAGAACAAAAGAAAAAAGAAATAAACAGAGAAAAAGAAGCGCGAAAACTTGGACGCCCGTGACGTTACGTACTTTCCATATACGGCAGCTGCTTCCAAAATCGATTTTACCACGTGACCGCCGTAGCCTCAATAAACATGGCGGACTGAGAGATTTGTAAAACTGAATAGATGAAGGTGTAGATCCATCATTTTGATCGCAGATTGTAGTTTTCTCAGGTTATTTGAAATAATCACATGTTGGCTATTTAGTTATTAGTATATGAGGATACTTTGGAGCGAGTTTTACTGCAGTCCTGCTGCATGCTACCAGCGCTAACCGCAAGTGCTTTATCCCGCGTGGCGACAAGTGATTGTAGCTGGATAACCGCTAACAGAATTTATATTATGAGTGATCTATCATGTCTATGAGCAGCGATGAGGTTAATTTTCTGGTGTACCGGTATCTTCAAGAATCAGGTAAGAATTGTTTCTTGTATTTATTGCATGTGGAATGAACAATACTTGCCTGATTTTGTTGTGTTGTAGTGTAAGTATTGGTAGTTTATACCCATGTTGGCAGAATTAAATTGTCGGTAATTTCGAAATTGATATCTCTTTAGTTAGTTGGTATTGCTAAGTAAAATAAGTAAGAAACTCCCTCTTGTATGGAGGAAACTGCTTAAAGCCGAATCGGTAAACTTTTGATCGCGATTTAACTTGCTGTAGTTATAGTAAAACATATTTTATAAGTTTGATATCGTGCACACTAAGTTTTGCCGAATCAGTTTTTTGCCAGTTCATAATCAAGGTCGCAGTGATTGTTATAGTCAAACAGCGGACAAGAGTTTAAGATTCTACAGTATTTTCTCGTCAATTTGAAATTCATTTTCATGGGGTTTAGAAAGTTTTTTGTTCATCTTGACGAGGTGAGGTTTTCACCTTAAAGTTTTCAAGTTAAATTGCCCATCGGGCTCACCGCGGGTAACGTTCGTGTTGTTAGAAGGCTGTAATACGATTTTTCTTTATATTTATATTGCTTAAACAATATCACTTTTCAGCTGGTGGAGCAATATTTAGTGCTTATATTTCAGGAGATGAAAAGATAAACCAATGTATCAGTAATTATTTGATTCTTTGTTTTCAGACGTTCAAGTTTTACACTGAAGCTTCGTCTTACTTTGCGCGATTTTCAACATAAAAGTTGTCAAAAATTTACAGCAGATACAAAATCTGGATATGATCGGACCAAATAAAACGGGAACGGATCAGTAGGATGTGGATCAGATCAGTAAAACCAGAATTGGATCAAAACCCAGATCACATCAATGAACTGAAACCAGGATTGGACAAATAAAATCTAGATCAGATCAACAAAACCTAGATCCAAAAGTAAAACCAGAACACTTTACCAATTCTGTTTTTTGTTTTGATTGTGGTTTTGCTTTTTCTAATTGTGTATTTTTTCAATGCAGGACTGCTATAAGATTTAGAGGAGTTTTCAGGTGGAATTATTATCAGTGTTATAAAGTGATTAATGATTAGCTGGTAAATTCTCATAACTTAGGTTTTTATATTTCCTATTTAAGAGAAACTTCAGCTGAAATTTAAACATATTTACTCTGAAAAAACTTTAGTCTTGCCTTAGTCTGCATTGGCAATTGGAATCTGATTTTGTTCACAGAGCTGACTTCACTTATTTCTGGATTTTTTATTTTCCCACATGCTGCTATCTTAAAACATGATTTCAAATGGCTGTAGTGCCAGGCCCCCTTATATTCACTACCTTTGTATTAGGAGTGGAGTCTGGCACTGTAACTACTGTCAACATCACATCATATTGTTAAAACAATTATCCCCCGAAGTGGAGGTAACTAGTGGTGGATATTTACAGAGGTGCAAATGCACTGAGGTAAATATCTATCACTAGGTACCAACACTGAGGGGGGATAATTGTTTTAGTATTAACCAAAGAGGTGAATAGCACTTTTAAAAATAGTTTATTTCCATTTTTTGCAACAAAAAGAGTGAATGAAAAAAAAGCCTCAGTCTTATGCACATCCATCTTGCGTGCGCTCACTTCATGCATGAGTGACCAAAGTGAATAGCACAGGATATTCAGTGTTTGATGAACCAATCGGAACGCGCAAAAAGTGCTATTCACCTGTTTTGTTAATACTAATTCAAGATAGCTATAGGGAAACACAAACTCAAAAAAGGGGGAAACTAAATTGTTTCAGTTTAGCTGAAATGTGACAGATCTTTTAAGGGGCAGATCACTTAACTTTTAAAAGAGAGATGAGGAGAGGCTGTGGATGACTCAAGCATGGATGGTCCCTAAATTGGACACTGAAAAACCACTTGTCAATTTTCTATAGTTTTTTTTAAAAACTCAATTAGTTTATTGTTAAGTAGTTTTAGTCACTTTTAAATTACCATTATTGGTGAACATATTTTGTGTCAGTATCACAGAAGCCATACATTTAAAAGAAACAATAGCCTAATTTCAGATGGGTGTAGAGTTTGGAAGTTGTAGTGAACACCTGAATGTATACCTTTGGGAAAAGTACAGTTATGTAATTGTTAATTTTATTGATTTAAAAAAGCAACAAATACAGGATTTAAACGTAGTCTGCGAAAAGTCTGGAAATTTCAAGAAATTGGAAAATTGTTTTAGGATGTGGAGGATATCTACATTGTATATTTTGGGGTTCATAATTTAATAGAGTTTGTGCATGTGATAAAAATCCAGTTTGGACTGGTTGAGTTTTGCACTTAAGTTTTGCATGTAAGTGATACCAACTTTTGGTGGCAAAAGGCATTCCTCATATAACTGATGAGTCCAGACAAACCATAAATTAATCTGGGAAACTCTGGTATTACACCTGCAAAATTCTTTACAAATCCTGTAAATGATGATTTATAGATTCCTTGCTGTTCCCTGCAGGGTTTCAGCACTCTGCATTCACCTTTGGCTTAGAGAGCCATATCATGCAATCAGGTGTGAATGGGACAGGTGTGCCACCCGGTGCTCTTGTCTCTATTGTACAGAAAGGCTTGCAGTATGTTGAGGCAGAGGTAACCTTGACAGAGGTGAGGCTGAACTGGTCATTTATGTCTGTTTTTTTTATACACAACAATATTGTTTTCATTTAATTTGAAAGACTTGACACCCATGTGAAATTGGCACTAACTTGGTCCTATCAACTTAACATTGAATAGGAAGGTAACATCTTGGGTGAGAATGGAGAACTTGAGCAGCTGTCATTGATAGATGCTGTGCTTCCTGACACTGTGGTTACCAAACAGGCCATGGTAGCAGACCGTATAGTAAAACAGGAAAATAACTCTGTGGCCATCAAGAGTGAACTCCTTGGTGATGACAGTAATTATTCCCTTGTAAATTCTTTGAGCAACTCTGACAGCATGGATGTCGAAGGACACAGTAATGACTCTGGCAGCAATAGCAAAGGATTGGTTTTAAGAGGTCATAAGTCTGAGGTACATGTAGTTATGGTAACCAATGAAATAAATTTGTTAATGGCTACACCCCAGGGTTCCCAAGGTCCTTGAAAATCTTCGAAAGTCCTTGAACTTGAAAATAAAAATTCCAGGCCTGGAAAGTCTTTGAAAATCATTGGAAGTCCTTGAAAATCCTTGAATTGCCTGATGCAGTACCAACAAATTACTACAATTTGCACAACCTTGATTGAAAATCTACAAATGCTCATGCTGAAAATACATGAGCTCAACCCCAAAAGCCAAATTTGTGTCTTACAGGATTTGTGATTGCCTATAAGTTTTGACCAGTCTGTCATCAAGTTATATGTAAAACTATCCAAGTGGTATGTATTTGCGTTCAAAAGACACTGATGGCCAATGATTAAACTTGCAATGTAGTTACTAGATGCAGGATAACTGGCACTGTTTGATGATTACAGCAAAATATGGAAAACTTTCAAGTTTAAATTACCACACAAGGTACTTGAATCTGTTGGAAAAGGTCCTTGAAAAGTCCTTGAATTTCATGTTCAGCTGGGAGTGGGAACCCTATACACCCTTTTGTGAATAGTCATTGTTCAAAGGAAACTTATTGTTCTCTTTTAGGTTTTTGTTTGTGCATGGAACCCAGCCCAAGACCTTTTAGCATCAGGGTGAGTATTTTCTGTGATTTTTAAAATGGTTGTATCATGGATTGTTGATCCTTTCCATTGCTTGGCAAGACATGCTTTAAAGTGATTACAAATTAACTACATGTACTATTACTACCAAAAATGATTGTTCAATGTATTTACAAGGTTGTTGTAATAAATGGTTTGAATTATGGCTTAATTTTGTGGACAGCTGAGATAAAAATTTTGCAGTTGATATTGACTGAAGCAAATTTCTTGTTGACCTGAATGTTAAACTACAAACTAAAGCAACCAGTATAATTATAATTACATTGTTTTAATTATCAAAATGAGGAAAGGACTGGGTTTGAGTTTCTATAATTAATCTTTATAATTAAGAAATCATTTCCCATCACAAAAAAAAAATATCAAAACTGGTAAGTTAACTAAGTTTGAAGACATTTTGTTGGATATTAACAACTGATTGTGGTGACATTTGAAAAATCATAGAAATAAGAGACTAGATTCAAAAAAATATGCTAAGCTATCTTGTTCATTGTGAATTTAGAAACTTCGTCAGTTATTATTCATTAATTCAAACTGTCAAATTTCATAAACTTACTAGTAAGAAATTTTGATCTGACAACAAAAGTTTGTGTTATTATATAATACATGTTTTTACTATGAGTTTGGTTGAAGGCTGATATTTTGAGCATTATGAGTGAGCGAGTGCCTGTAAGTGTCAAACAGTAAGTGTAAACCAAAAGGCGAAATATCAATTTCTCTTTACTTATTTTTGGTTCATAAATAGTTTTGTTGAAGAGGAACTGAACTATGCAAGGTTGTCCATAACTTTTAAAGTAGACTGCAAACTTCCAAAAGTAGCCGGTTATTTAACTGGCTGGCATTGATACACAACTTATTTAATAAATAAACTATTATTTGCTTCAAAAAAGTAGCCAGCAGAAGTATCTCAAGAAGCCAGTTCATTTTGCCAGCAGCTGGCTATTAGGGACAACCCTGAATCTGCTTTCCAAAATGAATCTTCATTTTAGAGAAAAATATGACAAACCATACAAAAAAAATGACATCATAACAGCTACAAAGTTTTAATTTTGTTTGATATTTTATTTAGAGACATGTTTTCTTAACTAGCTCGATTTAGATTTGATTTTTTTGCATCTGATGTTTGTGTTGTTGACAGGTCAGGTGATGGGACTGCAAGGTTGTGGTCATTGGCTGACAACACTCTTGGGTCAACCAAAGTTTTAAGACACCAAACTAAAGACATAGAAAATCATAAGAGTGTATCCAAAGATGTAACTTCATTAGAATGGAATGTAAGTGATTAAAAGGAGCTTTAATTAGATGACTTTATGTTGCATTTAGTATTGCTAAATGTGCATATTACTTTTTTCAATTAAATGTTCAATTTGAAAAGTTTTCATTTGAATAATCACTGTCAGAGTAAGTAAATGGTTTAGGGCTCCTAGTGATAACAGTATTCTGTATACTGAAGGGATTACTCCTGGCAGAATAAAGGTTACTACTTACTACTGTCACACTTCACGATGCTTAATATATACTTATCAATAAATTAAGTGTGGTCAAACTATAATTAAGTGATGGCTGTGGTTTTAAATATGAAATATTAGTCCTGTACATCTAATCAAAAGGATTAAATATCTGCCCAATAACTTTTCTTACATGTATATATGTAGATGTGGCTGAAAGGTTGTTAACATCTTTTTACAATTGAACAATTTTGCCTGGTATATAGGACATCTTCAGAGTGAAGGCTTAGCAATTAGGCATTCAGTTTTGGTTATGATAATTATTATTTTACAACTGGACTGGTCCATTTTTGCACCACTAAACCCTTCCACTTGGGAATAACATGTTCAAATTTTGAAACAGCAAAAACTGAACACCTGATTTCTCATTCATCGCTCTGAAAATGTTCTATGGAAAAATGATTGTATTATAAACTAATTGCGATTCTGAGCTGGTGATTCCACATTATATTGCCAGCTAGTTGGGAGGAAATATATTTCATATTGGCGGAGTGGTGCAGCCACGGAGCCAATATGAAAAATATATTTTCTCCCAACGCCGGCAATATAATGTGGA
>JANSTQ010158692.1:0-11014 GCA_026167885.1 Bergia puertoricense
CTCACTAACATGGTTGCTTTGAGTGTAGATTGCTGTATTGCAATTCTAAAGCCACTAAAACATGCTGCAATTGCTCCGTTTTTTCTGAAGCTAGCACTTAGCTTGATCTGGTCAGTGGGAGGTATCTCACTTCCCTTTCTTGTTATGAATTTCAGCACTGATCTTCGGGTTTCGATTTCGATAGTTTTACTGTCTTGCTGCTATATCGTGGTCATAACTTGTTATTTACTCATTGTTATCAAT
The DNA here is from genome assembly GCA_026167885.1 of Bergia puertoricense. Classification (NCBI taxonomy): domain Eukaryota; kingdom Metazoa; phylum Cnidaria; class Anthozoa; order Zoantharia; family Parazoanthidae; genus Bergia; species Bergia puertoricense. Next base: position 244 of record JANSTQ010158692.1, read on the forward strand.
ATTAAAAAGCAAGAAAAAGCTCGGAAAGAACTTCAAGCCGGACACATGACAATGGTCACAAATTCTGGGGGTCGACGATTGGCCAAGACGGTTGCTATGGTATTTGGAGTATTCACCCTCAGCTGGGCTCCTTTCGGATATCAGTTGATAATGCGGAGAATGACGGTGGGATCTCCGTACTTTTGGACAGCGACGTTTGGGCTCTGCAACTCTGCAATTAACCCATATGTGTATTTTTTCAGGGACAGAAATTATAGACAGGCACTTGCACAAGCTGTGAAGCCTTTGAGAAGTAGAGGCTGTGTCGCTCCATGAAGCGCTATGTTGCCTTATGTACAAGCACCAGATCAAATCCCTCGATCCGGGAAACAAGGATTTGGTCCAAGAAGAACTGCTTCATTTGTCTTTATCACTCTACCAGCTCACTTAAAAAATTATACCGTTTTGTTTCAATTTTTTCGCTTGGCTAAAGCACGGTTTTCTTGACACTATATGCAAAACGGTGCGCGGTGACAATTGCACGTCACGAGAATCGTGATTACAGTTGTAATTAAACGATGATTTGGTTCACAACGGACAAAGTGAAAGCGAGTCTGCGAGGATTGCTTTCTCGGCTGAAATTCTTGCTTAGTCACAGTGCGCGAAGTGCGTTTTAAACCGATCTAAGCGTGTTGCATTAGCTTCAGACATAAAAATTTGTATCGTTCATATGCAGTAGGTGACAAAATGAACGTGTTTTAAGGACAATGAAAAATAACGAATGAAGACTATTTCTTGGCAAGTGAGAAGAAGATGCGATTAACTGAAACGATGATATTTCAAAAGTGTTTAGATGTTTTATTCAGGAACATGTTATCACGAAGTTTTGATAATCAATATAATAGGTAAGTAAGGATGCGTCGTAGGTATCCGTGTGAGAACAAAAGAATGGATACAAGTCTTCCTGACAAATCGCACACAACAGGTCGTCGTCAAAGGAAAATTCTCTGAAAAAACAAATGTTAAATCCGGTGTCCCGCAACGGTCTGTTTCGGATCCATTTCTGTTCTATTGTATGTACATTACATACATACATACATTGATCCGGAACTATACTCTGCATGGAAAGACACTTGAGTCAGTTGATTCTGCAAAGTATCTTGGGGTTACACTCACATCAGATCTCAGATTGGAGCTCTCATATCTCAAATATCACAACGAAAGGAAATCAGACCCTGGGATTTTTAAGGAGAAACGTCCAGATAAACTCTCTTACCCGAAAGGCCATTGCCTATAAGAACCTTGTCCGTCCGACAGTGGAATACGCTCCAACAGTGTGGGACCCCTTTACCCAGCAGAATATTGATAAAATTGAGATGATACAAAGGTGAGCAGCCCGTTTTGCTTTTAACCGCTACCAAAAAAAGATAGTGTCACAAGCATATTACTGAGAGGAGCTAAATTGGGAGTCACTGGCAAACAGGAGAGAAAAATCTAGATTGACAACTTTCTTCAAGATACATAATAGGTTAACAGATATTAACCACCAAAAATACGTCCAGCCTACTCATCGTCAAAGACGACACTTGCACAAACATGCATACAGGATGCCCTTAATTTTATGTTTAATAGTACGGCATACTTTATTTCTTTTTTAGTCTATAATAATATAGTATTTCCGTGATCAACATATTCAAGAGAACATGTTCTCTTCACTGCCGACAAAACTCAAGAAAAACGACTAGCAACATCGAATCTTTAGGCTTATGTAAAAATAATAATAATAATAATAATAATAATAATAACAATAATAGTAATACCTTTATCGAAAAACGATGAATTTAAAGCTTGCAGATTGTGGAGTCCAGTGTAAAGTCTTATTATTAGTCTATGAATAACTAAATATAATAAGTGAATCTATTAACGGTGAAGTATGCTAAAAGGCTTCGAAACGCTTGAGTTATAATAGAATGAATTGCTTAGATAAATATACGTATATATAAAATAAGTATATAAGTAATATAAGTACATATAAAATTGTCGAAGCTCTCCGAATTGAGGAGCAATTGATTAGATTAAAAAAACAAAAATAAAATTAAAAAAGAAATAGTGTGATTTCAAAATGAAGGGAAATTACACAAAACATAAAATAGATACAGCTTCCGACCATATTTCACTAATTATCATTACGTCTGACGTCACTGCCCAAAGTGAGAGAATTGAAAAAAATCCTTTTTTAGAATATAATGAGTCAGCACAAAAAGAAAAAACAATAAACAAAGAGAGGCAGATCCTTAAGGTTTCTTCCGTGTTGAGCCAACAAGTATATTTTTCTTTGATGGTACTCGCTACAAAACAAAAATCTGCGTAGTTGTTGATGTGCAGCGAACTTTGGGACAAAATCAGAAATATAGCTTACACCCCCGAGACAACCGACATGCTTTACCAAATTTCTTACACACAGAAAATCGAACTTCAGCGTAAAGAATATTCTTTGGACTTTAATCTTCTTCCTTCGAAGACTGAAAAGCCTGAAAAGTAGGCGTTTTCAAAAAAGATGATTTGAATGGTCAGATATTTGACATACAAATTATAACGCAATAAGCCATTTATAGACTTTTAAGGAGGGGGAGGGTTGATTTGGCAAAAACAATTGCTGCAAGTCAACCCGGAAAGAAAAAAATCCCAAAAGCTAAGATCTGACGTTAAAAATACGGAGCCCTTGAAGTTTCTTCCTGTTTGTCACTCTATGAGAGGTACTATAATCGAATTTTAAATTAAAAGTGTGTTTCAGCTGCCATTTGAAGATCGTTTCCTTGAATGATATACCGTTCAAAAAAACTTATATTGCAGACAGTGAACTTTTCAGACAAAGTCAGACTTATTGTTAACAATAAGTATAATAATACGCAATAGTTTTGATGTTTTCGCAACATTTATTTTCATATATAAAGTTTAAGCATCTGATGTAAAACTGATTGCTAAAAATAGCAACTCCACATCTTGAGTTTCGTTCAGTATTAAATCTGTCCGCCAATTAGTTCACACGTTTTTCAAACGTCCAAACAGATTGGCATAGACAATCTGACAGTCGAGTTGAAGAGGAGTCTTCGTTGCAACATTGTAGATTATTAAAACAAGAACAGTTTAAGAACAATTTGAGGCTGAAAAGTCCACAAATTCAAGAACGAAAAGCCGGTCAAAATATCGGATTCTTATAGAAAAGCGTGTGTTTTCAAAACAGATGGTTTGAACAACAACCTTTTTATACTAAATTTATACCAAAACATTACTAATCTTGGTCTAAATTCTAGTAATCTTACGGTGCTTCCACCATTTAATAATAACAACAACAACAACATTTATTTGTCTATAAAGAAAATTACAAGGAGAGGCTGACCCGCAAACTAGGCGGGTAGCACAATATAATAATATTACAAAATAAATTCAACTGCTCAACATAGAATCAATAAATTAATAAGTATTATAGAGAACTGATGTGTTTCAGCATTGAGACTACATAATAACATGTAAAAGTTCGCCAAGTGAGGTAACTATGACATGAGAGGAGTGAGATTTTGCATTCCCGTGATTATTTCGGGTACACCTAGATACTCATTCAAGCATACTTATTAGTAGTTTATGTATTTCATTCTTAAGATGGAGATTTTCATCATGGCGGAGTGGCTTTCAGTGAAAGAAATATGTTTTTGACTTTTACAAAAACTTACGGATGACTTTGAGAAACTGTGGCAAAGTAAAGGAGCTAAAGGCGTAGTTGTCGTTATGACCTTTCACTTCCTATACATCATACACAGGGACTTGTTGTTTTTATACTGTTTTATATTGTACTACCGTTTCTATGAACTCCTCACCTGAATACTCTGGGATTAACAGTCATGATTCCTGAGCGACATGTTTTAAGTCAGCAACAACCTTTAGTAGTAATAACACTTTGATCATAGTTATATGATTATATATGAAGGTACATCATGCTAATAGTAAACGTTTTAAGGAAAGTGGGGAGATTTTGAAAAACAATTCCTGTAAGCCAACGCGGAAAAAAACAAACTCTTGTAGAACTTAGTTTTGACTTAAAAGTCATGTGTTTAAACCATAACAATAACAATAACAATGACAACGACAATGAAAACGACAACGACGACGACAACGACGACGACGACGACGACGACGACGACGACGACGATAACAATGACAAGGACAAGGACAAGAACAAGGATAATGATAATGATAATGATAATAACAATGACAGTGACAAGGACAATGACAAGGACAATGACAATGACAATGATAAGGACAAGGACAATGATAATGACAATAACAATGACAATGACAATGTCAAGGACAAGGACAATGATAATGATAATGATAGTGATAATGATAATGGCAATGACAATGACAATGAGAAGGACAATGATAATGATAATGATAATGATAATGGCAATGATAATGATAATAATAATCATAATAATATTAACTGTGTTTTAACGAACTGAAATTTTTTGTATCAATTCGATAAGTTTGAAAAAAATACATATTTCTTGCATCGACAGCATCAACTGATAGTCAGATAGCCGACCCTTATGCATTAAAGATCATAATTTTTCGGGTACGTCGGCTGACATCGAAAGCCGAGATGGTGAACTGAATAACAGGTTTTTGGAAAGGAATGAGTCTGTATGGGAAAAAAACAAGTGAAGCAAACCATTGAGCTTGTTTTCTAAGCTTGTTATTCTGCAAGAAGAGTTTTTGTAGGCAAGCATAAATCAGAGAGAATCCAAGTAAGAAAGCACATCTGAACATTTTATTATGCAATTTACGCTCCAAAACTTTTGAAATTATTATTATTATCATTACTATTATTGTTGTTGTTGCTGTTTTTATTATTATTATTATTATTATTATCATTGTTATTATTATTATTACAAGTCGGCTAAAATCTAATCTAACACATAATAACACATTTTCGTTCCCAGTGGTTAGGGTACAGAACACTCCAAGTATGGTTAGTAAGTGTTGAACACGGAAAACTGAGAGTTGAGAAAAAAAAAGTGAGAGCCATCTAAAATGCATTGCCAGGTTTTATCTAAACAGAACATCGACCTTCAACGTGAAAGATTAGCTGGATTCAAATCTTCTTTCTTCAAAGCAATTCAAGGCTCGATTTAGGTATCTCTTCTTATTTAAGAGTCGATTTTCTATACGAATCATTTTTCTATGGCCTTTTTAAACAAGCGCGCGGCAACCACTAGATGACACTGTTAACTGAACTGGCACTATAAAAACAAAGAATGGGGTGATAATGTTAGTTGGTGAGGTCGAGACACCAACCTTTTTTAAAATAACAGTATTCAGTTCAAGCATCTATAACTTTTCAAACCGTATTTTAAAATATGCCGCGCCGATGAAATTTTCGTTGTTAACAGTTGTGGAATTTATAATCATACATTTTCAAACCATATGATTTGAACAGCCAGATATCTGACAAAAGTATTATACTCAACAAGCTATTTATTGGCTTTAGAAAAAGGGGTGGGAGGATTTATTTGGCAAAAACAATTGCTACAAGCCAACGCAGAAAAGCTTAGTTCTGAGCATGAGCAGTTGGGAAACGTGGAATTCGAAAAGTAATCACTAAACTGTCGAACAATCCCGTAGAATTTATTGTATTTATCGAGATAAAACAACAAGATTATCAACCCACCGTCAAAACTGTTGTCTTGTGTCTTTGATGTCCTCGATTTATTGAGTATTTCTTCTTTTATCCCTTCATTTCAAAGTGTTTTTTTTATAAATAAAATCGCCGCCATTTTATTTTTGCTGCTCAGCCCCAGTTCTACGCGGGCCTGGGAACTATTTCTAGAGTTCCATGTTTCCCACTGCTCATGTTCTGACGGAAAAAACAAAGCCCTTGAAGTTTTTCCTTGTTCGTCATTTTGTGTTAAGTGTTAAAATCGACTCTAAGCGAGTTTCAGCTGACAACTGAAGATCGTTTCCTTGAATATTATTAGTTGACATCAAAGGCCAAGAGTGCTGAATTGAAAAATATATTTTCAGAAATACGGTAAAAAATCAAAGGAAGGAAACACTATAGATTGTTTTTCCTTGTTCGTCATTCCGCGTGAGTTCTTCCAAATAATCATAACTTGAATTCAAATAACAGAGAATTCACGTAAATATCCGCACTGGAACATTTTATCATGCAACTTCGCTATACAAGTTTTGAGAATATTGTAATAAGTGCTAAAATATGATCTATCACGTAATAACACGTTTTCTTTTCTATGCAGAATCAGAGGCGGCGAAGCGGGGGGGATGGGGTGGGGACAAGGGGGGGGAGGGGGCTGTAGCCCCCCAAAACGAAAATTAAGGAGGGCTCAGCCTCCCCATGTTTCGATGGCAAAAATATCGCTAGCGCAGCATAAAATTGGTTTGGCAAAACATTCAGTCTCGTGATCTTTTCACAAATCGTTTCATCAGGATCGCGTTTGGCGAAATAATGCTGTAGAACTTGTGTGTTGAACAGCAAATCCATTACGGACACATTGGACACTGTTAAGATTGCAAATAGGTTTGCTTGTGCCAAAGACTATGCAAAGGACATTTTGGGAAATCGAGTAGGAGTACGTATGAGCGTCCACGTTTCAAAACGCTTAGCTCCAGAGAATGTTTCCTTCAGAAACAATATTGTGTTTAGTTAGTGTTACTAGTTAGTGTTAGACATAGACAATATGAGAAATTTGGTTCAACTTAAAAGCAAGTAAACAACTAAAATGCATTGCCAAATTTCTTTCATACAGAAAGTCGAAGCTTAGAGTGAAATACTCTTTTTTGACTCATATCATCCTCCTTCGAAGCGAAATTTTTCTTTTGTCGTTGCATTTTTCTATTTTAAACTCAGCTTTGAAATCATTTTTGTGCGTACAAAACTATTTCTATAATTAGTCGATTTGCTTCTTGAATTTCCAGAGTGCAAGTGCAATTTGCATACCGCTTGAAAAATAAAGAATAAAGATATTTTTATGGTTGCGAAAATAACTACGATTACAACAACAGTAATTAACGGCTATTTAAAGCTTTTATTCAAACCATATTTCATGTATGACGAAGTTTCGATCAGTCGTCAATAGTTCTGAATTTTATAACCAAGAAAATCAGACTTTTTCATTTTCAAATATAGATTATTTGAACAGCAACTCTTTCATAAAAATTCATACTAAAACAGTATAAATAATTTGAGTCTCAATTCTAGAGGTTTTATGTTTTCGTTATTCCTGATATTGTTTTGATAATCAAAGTCATCGGGCAATGTAGCTGCAAGATACACGTGAAGAGAGGCATGTTTTGACTGTTTTACAGAATTTTCAATTACTGTGATCTTAAATTGTTGTCTTGACGTCATTTTTTTGTTGCTCTTGACAAAATTGCTTACGTAATTCCTCACCCAATATTGCTGCATCATATAAAACGATATGAGTTCAGCGACACAAATCTTGCTTTGTTCGTTTTGAGAGTCGTTCGATTAGATTTTCAATATAAAGCGACTTGTGTTCTTTTTCCTAAGCTTTGTTTCATCGACGCTGGTTTGGTGGGTCTTTTGCAGCCCTCTGCAATTATGGCACAGAGTGATTTCGGCGAAAGCTGGCAAACAACACGAGGATCGATTATAGAAAGGAACAAATATATGTATAATAACTCACTACTCAGCGATGTCAAATTTGTTGTACCAAACGCAAGAGAAAACAGCCGACGCAGCCAGCGAGTGACTATTCCCGCTCACAAATACGTCCTAGCGATCAGTAGTCCAGTATTCTTTGCTATGTTTTACGGAGAGTTGGCCGAGACTAGAGACACCATTGAACTTTCTGACTGTGATTCGGAGGGGTTCTTGGAGCTACTGCGATACCTGTACTGCGATGAAGCGATACTCACAGGAGACTCTGTGATGCAAGTGCTGTACTTGGCAAAGAAGTTTATTGTTCCTTCGCTTGCTAAGAAATGCGTTTACTTTTTAGAAGAGAACCTTGATGCAATCAACGTTTTTGCAGTTCTGCCACAAGTTGAAAAATTTGACGAAACTAAGCTTATTGAGCAGTGTTGGGAAATTGTTGACATTAAAGCCAGTGAAGCGCTAAAAACAAAACATTTCTTAAGAATCGACAAGGAACTACTTTGTGAGGTTATTAAGAGGGACTCGCTTTCCATTAAAGAAATAGAAATTTTTAAAGCAACAGATAGCTGGGCAACGTATGAGTGTGAACGACGGGGAATTGAAGCAAACGGAAACAACAAAAGAGAGGTGATGGGTTGTGTTTTGGATTTAATTCGGTTTCCCCTTCTGTGTCAGGAAGAGTTTGCTAACACTGTGCTTTCTACTAACGTATTAACCACTAGTCAAATTGTCGCCATGTTCAGATACTACTCCTCAATACCAAGTGAGCATCTAATGTTCTCCACCAAGCCAAGATGCGACCAGATTCTTCAGTGTAAACGTTTTGCAAACTATGGCTGGGCTTGGGCATGCGGTGGGGGTCATGTCGACGCAATCGCCTTCTCTGTCAACTGTCCCGTCGTGTTTTGGGGATTTCGTCTGTTTGGCAGCGAGAACTCGCGATACTCCAATAAAATGAACGTTTATAATGACCTTGATGAAGTTATATGGTCAAAAGACGAAACATTTGACTCAGTTGCTATGGAAGATGGGTACTATGGGTATGATGTTATGATGGAGGATGATGGGATTGTGTTGGAAGCCAATAAAGTGTACGTCATTCAAGCTCTGATTAATGGCCCAAGTTCACAGCGAGGAATGGGGGGCCGGTCTGCCATATTAGCAGAAAATGTCCGCTTTAAATTTGCTTTCACAAAAAGAAGCACTAATGGCATGAATATTAACGAAGGACAATTTCCAGTAATATTCTTTCAAAAACTGAAATTGTGTTGAGGAGGGAAATGTATCTACGAAATGGAAGAGATTCACTTGGTTAACCAACTGACGACAATAAATCACAAGCAGAACGGCTAAGATTGACACCAACCTTACTCGTTGGAATGTTTTAATCAACAACAATAACTTTCCGGTTTTACCGATACGAAGAAAACTTTTAAATCAGGTAGAAACCACAAACATTCAGTTATTAGGCAGTCTAATCTTAATCGAAGTGTATATTGGTTTTCAGTTTTTACCGTTGCCGGAGACTTTTGTTGTTGCTTTTTATCGTAATTCAAATTTGGGTCAGATCCCTCAGCTGCATTTCGTTCTTAAGTTTGGAAGGCAAGGCACATAACAAGAAGGAGGTCGAAAAACTAAAAGCAACGTAACATTGAATTATACAGAGGATAACAAATCGTTTCTCAAAAAAACCACAGCAACTGATCATCAGTAGGATTCCTAAAATGTGTGAAATTCTGCAATTAGTTTTGGCTCCATTTTTGGCGGAGCCACCCATTAAGCGAGCACAGTTACTGAATAACAACAAAATATAAATTGTAACAGTTAAGGACTCCGACAAAACACGTTAGATGACAAAAGCAAACATGAACGTAAAGTAAGCAAATCCAAGCAAACAAAGACTTCCAAAAAAAGAAGAAAAAGAAAGATGAATTTGAAGGGCTCGATGAAGTTGCAGCTGATCTTTGTTCATTTACACAAAGTATAAATTATGCAATGTTGGACTCGGTTTCAAAACGAGAAATTTTATATAACCGTATGTTCCTATATTCTGGTATCAATGATAACGAAATGGAAGGCGTGGTAATCCTGATCATGTTCCATTGCATTTACATTTACATGTAATTTTGTAAATTGCCTCTGTATTTACTAACCTTTTTTTAACAATGTAAATACCAACTGTATATAGCAAAAGGTATAACGCTTGATTTTAGACTCGTATCTGTTGCTCATGTTTGCATCGAATACGTTGCAAAATAAACATGATATAAAATAAAACGATACAACGTTTCATAACGCGCTGCAACACACCACCAAACAACATTACTGGTGCAGCACAACACAACACATACAATGCAGCACCACATGATATAGCGAATCACAACTCAACACAAAGTCACATAACACAACACAACACAACTCAACACAATACAATACAAGACAATACAACACAACACAACACTACACAGTGCATCACAACACAATACAACGTACAACAAAGCAAGACAGCAGACCACAACGCTCTGAACCGTTAAAGCAATGCAACGCAACACAACACAGCAAGACACAACGCTTCAAAACATATCATAACATGACATGACGTGACAAGACATGATATGATATGACAAGACGTGACATAACACAACATAATACAACGTAACTCAAAACAACACAACTCGACACATGCCAACAAAACATCAACGCAACACAATGCAACTCAACCCAACAACTAAACATAACATACTGGATCAAGATGTCCAATTTCATTGACAAATATAATTTGGGCCCTCTATCTAAAAAAATTGAAGGAAGAATTGAAACGGAATCTTCAACTGCAATGGAAATTACGGGGACCAAGTATTCCAAATGAAAACGAGCCTGAATCGGGGGTTTCTACTTGGAAGACCTCATAGTTTCTCCCGTTTATCGTTGAGTTGTTCAGAAACTTCAAATGTATGCTGAAGGAACACTATTGCTTGTCTCGAACCGGGCTTCGAACCTGCAACCTCTTGCTTCTCAGACGAGTGCCTTAACCTCTGTGCCATCAAGCCGTCGCTTGAGGGAGTTCGCTTCTTTACTCACTATACGACCTGGATTCAT
>JANSTQ010158714.1:0-11012 GCA_026167885.1 Bergia puertoricense
TAATTTCCCCCAACCCGGGTTTGCCCCCCAAACCCCCCCCCCCCCCCCCCTTTTTCAAATCTCTAGAACCACCCCTAAAAGCGGCCATCTTTCCCCAGCGCTGTTTCGGAGTTGAACACAATTTTACCTTGTACTCGGAGTTTTTACAACTTCACAAAATTTAAATTCCAAGACTTTCTAGGAGTACATGAAGAATTAGTCCTGGTGCACGTGACTGAGGAGTTTCGAAATCACACCAATCATAAAATAATTTAAAAGCTTGGCTCAGCCACAGACAAAACACGAAAGCTTAGATGATCAAAAATCTTAAACTGAAAGTATCAAAGGCAAAAAGTGATGAGATTATAGTTCTATAGGAGTCCTGTCTTAATGAACCTTCGACGGAAACTTGAGGAGAAACCTGTGAAAACCCAGGGGGTATCTGAGTCAGCTGACTGCATAATGCACCCACGAGTATACAGGTACATTAAAAACGAATTTGCATTGTTCCTATGGCAACGAGGCACGATATCTTCAAAAGAAAATTTACAGGTCAACCCGTGCTGTGATTAAAGACATATGTACACCTTGTTTTTCTGTACACACGCGTATGGTGTTTTAACTACATGTAGTTCATATAAACTTACTATAGACCATCAGAAACCTAAAATGAATTACTATATAGTATATGATATATTTATAAAGTTATTTTTTCTCCTCCAGTTCAAAATCAGTCACGATCATTCTGTGATCAGACAGTGTAAACGCCTCAGGCCAACCCTGCAAAAAATAGAGAAAAAAAACTAAACATTAAAACTGAAACTTTTATATTCATGACCATGTTCTGCTTTTGTCTTCTTGCTTGTTTTAGGATATGGTATTCCGCTTGGAAATGCCGTTTTAAGAAAAATCGTTTTTTATTACTGAAAATGAGTTTAATTAGGAACTAAACATACAGAACAAACTCTAAAAAGCCCATTTCCGAATTACGTTTCAATTCCTTCAAGTCTAAATCTAAATCTAAATTAGTTCCCTGCGCCCTGAGGAGGATATAATGCACAGTTTGGAACGTCAGTTAGTCATAGTAATGGCTTGAGTTTATCATTTCAGACAGGTTTATGTCGTTCAGTTCAGATTTGAAAGAGTTCAGGGAGTTTGCACAGCGGAAAGGCAAAAGGAGTGAGTTCCATTCAGGGACAGTACGAGGAAAAAAGGAGGATCTATAGCAGTTCTTATTAGACTGGAGATTCTGGAAGGTGAGGGGTGATGCGTAACATGTCTTGCTGGTAACTGACTTGAGAGGCTCCATGCTAAGTTTTCATACATTTTCTGAATTTTCTTGCACGAAGCATGGACTTCAAGTTATTAAATGCGGTAACTGGAGCGTAATTCGGAAAAGGGCTATTCAAGTAGGCATAGTTACAGGACCAAGAACTGAACGATTTATAAACTTTGTATGGAGATAATATCGTTTCAGTAAAATCAATACAACCTTTAAAATGACATATACATGTAAATAAAGGTTTTTCTCAATTGTTGTTTCAATGTATCGAGTTTGCAGTTAAGGTGGTTTAATCGATTTTCACGAAAATGATAGTATTCCCATAAAAAGTCTATAAATTGTACAATTTCAAACCCCATAACATCAGAGGTTGGGACGTGGGATCTGTATCAAAACCAAATGAGTTACATTCAAAACATCGTTTTGCCAACATTTTGTAACTTTTAGACACCACATTAGTGTACCAACTTGGAGGCAACATGTATACGTTTCTGTGATTGATGAACCCTATTTCGCCTATGAATAGTCTTGCTCACAATTTTGTAAAGCTGTATATTAAAGAGCTCTCAATTAAACATTCAATATCACTGGTTAAAAATGAACAGCAGTGCTATTGAAGAAGAGGTTTGTTGGCAAAAACCTAACTCCTCCCCAAGCCCAAACGCTTTGTTTAAGGCCCAGATCGGCTCGTCAAATAAATTGGAAAAATATATCAAATACCTTGCTGTAGTCCACTCAAGATAAATGACCGTTAAAAACGGTACTCTCGCTAGCTTGCTTGGAACACGATTTTAGATGACAATCTTTACTTACAAGAGGTTTTTAACTGCACAAAACTACAGATGTATTCAAAGGACGCCAGGTATTGATCTGGGCGTTCAAGTACAAATGTAAAAAGTTTGTTCGTAACTCACAGGTGATATGTATTTAAACATTAAACAAATTAATTAATTAATCATTTAAAGAAAGACAGAAATCAAGAAGTAAATAAATAAATAAATAAAAATTATGCAAATACGGTAAATAAATTAGGTTAATTATTGATTGATTGATTGACCAAGAGGGACGGGTAGGTGAGGAGATGTTGCTAAATATTAAATATCGTACCTCACTGTCATATTCTGCTGGTAAAACTTTTGCGGATTTTACAACTAAACATCTTCTTGTGGTATTTCTGTTGGGAGTAAACAATAGCTGTTAATGTAGTGATAAATTAAATGAAGTCTCACTGGACCCTGGTCACTAACGCTATAACTAGAATAAAAACTGTTTCAAAATAATGGCAGCTAACAATTTGAGATAATTGAAAAGAACTCTAATTTAATAAATATTAATAAATCAGAACCAGTTTGTAACGGGTCTTGAGGGCTTATAACTGAAGGGGTAGAGGGGACTTAAGTCTTTAACTAGGGGGCCTTTGAACCATGAAAAACGTTTCAAGACGTTGAGCTCCATATTTTTCTAACAGACTACTGTATATATATTACTGTATAAGTACATGTGAGCTATTGAGACTCGATTTTTTATAAAACTTTTTTTAACATAATTTTAGTCAGTTGGTAATTTATTTTAAAGATAGTTAACAAGCTTCAAAATATAATAAAAATCAATGCAGTCTAATGACAGTGGTGAAAGTAAGAGAGGATTCCAGGGGGCTTATAGCCAAAATATTGCCTCTAGTTAATAACCAGGGGGTCTACAAGTTGAGGTTATATCCAGGGGGGTTATAGCCAAAATGCTGCCTTTAGTTAATAACCAGGGGGTCTACAACTTGGGGTTATATCCAGGGGGTTTATAGCTAAAATGCTGCCTTTAGTTAATAACCAGGGGGGTCTACAGCTTGGGGTTATATCCAGGGGGGTTATAGCTAAAATGCTGCCTTTAGTTAATAACCATGAGGGTCTACAACTTGGGGTTACATGTATATCCAGGTAGGTTATAGCCAAAACGCTGCCTTAATAACCAGGGGCGTCTACAACTTAGGGTTATATCCAGGGGGTTATAGCCAAAATGCTGCCTTAATAACCAGGAGGCTTGTAACTTGGGATTTATATTCAGCAGCTTATAACCATAACATTGCCTAACAAGTTGTTAATAATAAAAGAAGTTCAGTTCAAGCAATGAGGAGGGGGTTTGGATTTGTTTGACAATACCTTGTGATAAGGCATTAATTAAAGAGAAATGCATTTAATCTTGGCCATTTCAGCAGCATTAAATAATTCTTTGTTTCAAACATAACAAAACACAAACTGTACAAAACCTGTAGAATATATAATCTACTGTCATGTCTCGTCCATTGTGATCTCTATGGGTGACTCCTGGCTCCCGGCCATGAAACTCCTTGTATGAAGATTTGAATTCACTCTTCTCTACATAGCCGTACACTGGGTCCTCCTGTGAACCATTGAAGTCTCCTGCTAGTAGCACTGGGATATCTCCAATGTCATTCCTATTTGGAAAACACATAACTTGAAATGTTGAAGATGCCGTAAAGGTGTGACATTAGGTGTTGTGGTTTTACAGTAATTGAGGCCCCCATTTTTGAGTCTTCACAAGTCAACGCGAGTTTTGAGTCTTTTGAAAAAATCTATCTATTGGTAAAATTATACAGTTAGAAGGTCATGTAAAATGCTGAGCTATTTCTTGTGATAAATGTAAATAAGAAATGTGTCTCAAAATGGTTAACTTTAGAAAAAATGCTTCAATGCCTCTGTGCTGACTTAATCACATTTCTTCCTTCTTACAAACATTTCTGGAATTTTTATTTATAAAATATATGTAGATGACTTACACAGTGTTAAAGGTGAGGGTTAAGTAACTACATGTACATTGTACATGTAGTATACCTACCAATGTAAACTCAGAGAGAGAGAGGGGTGTGTGTGTGTGTGGGAGGGAGGAGGGGGGGGGGCAAATAGCCATGGATTTGACATCATGATGGATCCCATAGTTTAATTTCTTTGTCCAGTGACTTTTAATTGAATTTGACCAAAATATCATGTCCTACCCCAATGACTTTGACAACTTTTGCTGATTTTGGTCAAATCCCCACCTATTGTACCCACCCCCCCACCCCCCCACTCCACCACTCCAATGATCCAGATACTGCTGTAAGTCCTAAGTTGAAAAATATACAGTTAAATTATCATTCAACAAGTTTTGATACTAATAATAAACATCAAGTGAGAAAACTTACTTTTCAATGAATTTATTTATGTCTTCTACAACTGCTTGAATCTGTGACTATGGAAACAGATTTTAAGATGAAAAGGTTAGTTACATCATATTGCAAAATCTTCCCCAGCTCTGTAGTGGGGCTTTCATGCAACAGGTGACATGGCCTAAAAAATAGGTGACAAACTTTCTGTTAATCAACAACAAGCAACAGGAGTTTATTGAGAACAACTGATAAAAATTGACAGTAACATTTATCTTTCATTGGCTTGTTTTTTGGGGTGACATTTTTCTTTTTTATGAAGTGAAAAGTGACAGCAGCATCCACTTGGAAGGCCTCTGTAATGTGGAAAGGAAAATACAGTACTGCATAACTATCTGCATCAAGTAAACATTGAGTCTGTAGACCTGTGGTTATAAAAACTACAAGGCTTTTGTGGTCCAGGGGGGTGAATCTCTTGGAAAAAAAATGGTGTGATATCCAAAAATTGAGCAAAACCTGAAACCTAAAAATAACTGATGGTCAGTGTGCAACCTTTACCTCCCTTATTCCCCTCTCACTACCCTCTTACTCTGCCCCCACTACCCCCTTACTCCCCCTCACTACCCCCTAACTACTTGCTTCACTAACCCTCTTACTCTCCCCCACTACCACCCTCACTACTCCCCTCACTACCTCCACAACCCCTCATTACCTCATGCAACCCCCACTACTACCCTCACTAGCCCCCTTATTATCCCCACTACCCCTACTACTCCCCTTGCTAGCCCCCTTATTATCCCCACTACCTCTGTACTACCCCTCTAACTACTCCCCTCACTAGCCCCCTTATTATCCCCACTTCCCCTACTACCCCCCTCACTACTCCCCTTGCTAGCCCCCTTATTATCTTCACTACCCCTACTGCCCCTCTCACTTTTCCCTTCATCATCCCCTCACTACTGTCCTTACTGCCTCACAAAGTCTCTTTCAATGCTCTGTTTTAAGTTATAGTATTTGAGCTCAAGCTACAAGATAGAGTAGAGATTTTAGTCAAGAACAAATGTCATCGAGGATCAAGAACTAACTTAACCATGACTTCTCATTCTGAAGGTGACACTGCCACTATACAACTGAGCTACAGTGTGCATGCTTGCTGTGGTTCATGATAATGACAACTGTGGACTAGGATGGTTAAGCTGCTGGTCTAGTCTCTCTAGTCTTTCTTATGGGGGACTTACATCAATTCTACAGATATAAAAGAACCTTAGTGCACACTTCTCAAAAAGAGAACCCATGGTAATCCTGGTATTGTGGCCTGCATCAATACTGTAACATGAACAGTCACTGGTGACAGACATGATTGTAAATTGCTTTAAATTGAGGCGTTACTGTATGTCTAAAAACAATATACTGTAATTTGAGCACCACAATTTTTTACAAATATTATTTTCTGAATTAGTTTTATTCATAAATACTGTATGTGCTTTAATTTATCTTCCATTGTTTTGTAACTTGGGTTGGAAATATATCTACTGTACCTGTTCCTATATGATTGTGCAATAAACAGGCTTCAACACACTCAGACATGCACTCTTTATGAGCAAGTTACATAATTATATAACTCACCATTCTGGTGTACTGATCAAAGTACGAATGACAGTAGTTAAGATGAGTTGTCATCAAAATCATCTATAACAGTATAAATCAGTTAAATCCATGTTAACATAAGTTATGATTTTTTACAGCTACAAGATCATGAAAAACTTTAAAAGGAAACAAACTTGAGCTGAATGATACTGTATATGTACTAACCTCTTGACCAAATTCTGGAAACCCAACATGCACCAACAGACCAACTCGCTGGCCAGGATTACTGAACCGCAAATGATGAACTGCAAGCACTCTGATAGGTTCGAAAAATTGAAATTGAATCAATTTCACTTCTTCAACAAAATTTAGTTCTAGCGAAATATTTCTAATTTACAAATGTAACTGTCAATAGTAGTTTTCAAAATAAACATAGTTTCACAGTAAATGGACATAAAAAAATAATTGCTATTGTCTGCTATACGTGTATAATTATGTACATTTTAAAAACTGGAACAAAATTGATTAAAGAAAGACACCAAGCCAGATGTTTAGCAAAATAGTCTTATTTACTAATTGTAAAAGCTATATTAAGCCCACCCTCTCTATTAAGTCCCCCCTCCCCCTTAGAGCTGAAAGTTGATAATAGGCCACCCCCTCTCTAATTAAGTCTCCCCCCACCCCTCAGTCATATTTCCGACTTCTATTTTTGACAGTTTCAGAACTTGTTTCAGAAAAAAAAATCTGAGTCTGAGTTTTAATTTGTTTCGGTTTTACATAGAACATTTGGGTCTTTAAATTAACTCAACACTGCCCAAAGTATATCATTAGTTTATAAAAAACATTTAAGAAGAAAACAAAATTCAGCCTCATTTGATTCAGGTTTGAAAATGTCATTGAGTTTGTAATAAGACCCCCCCCCTCCCTCTTTAACAAGCCCCTGTCTGGAAGGCCTGAAATCAAATAAGCCTCCCTGTGGGCTTATATATAATGGAGCTTTTGTGGTATACATAAAGTTAGGTAATTATAAATAAATAAATAAAAATAATTAAATATTAAAAAAAAAAAAAAAAATTATTAAACATAAATAATAAATTATGGTAATTATAAAGAACCCAAAAAAACAAGGTCTTCTAAATTGTAAATTAATAGTATCTTTAGCACAATTTATAGAATGATTAATTTTGTATTTAAACTTCTTTCAATTTTTAAATTATAATAACAATGATAATATAATTGATTTATATACTATATTAATGTTTTCTTTAATAACTAATATTTTTATTTCATTGTATTGTATTTAATAACTAATATTTTTATTTTATTGTACTGTATATTAATATTATATATTAATTGATTTATATACTATATTTATTTAATGTTTTTCTTAATAACTAATATTTTTATTTCATTGTATACGTTGTACCTGCATTTTAGCTTTTCTAATTTTCAAAAATTATTATAATCATTGTAATTATTATAAAATGTTATTATTTTATTTATGCATTATTTTCATGGTATACATGTCAGGCTTTTTTGTTGTTTGGTTTTTGAAAATGTGCTTCTTATCATTATTCATTTATTGTGCTAATTGTGCAAATGTAAACAATGAAATCAATCTATTTGTTTTTACCAAAGGGTAATTATCAAATACTTTGACAAATGAATACTTTCTAAATTTAAAACACTGGGAATCTGATTGAAAAATCCTGTTTTTTGATAGATGAAAAATGAGCAGATACAGGGTTGATATATAGCAATACATACAGCATATTTAAAAGTTAAATAAAAATTTGGAAGTCTGATTAAAAAAAAAAAAAATTTGAATTACCCTCTGATTAGAAGAAAGATAAATAATACAGTCATGTAACTCATAAAGAAGGCAAATAAAAATTGTATTAAATGAATTTGTTTTCCAACACAGGCAAATTCCAGGTAGACTAGTTAGCCTGGGAGACTTAAGTTTATTTTATAAACCCAGCTAAAAAAGAACTTGGGGCATGCCCCAATTCAAATTTCAAGTCGCAAAAGCAATTAACTACAGTATATGAACATTTTGAAATAATTTTTCCCCAAGAACAATCACTGAATTTGAAACTCTTTTTATTCTGCTTTATTTTGATCTAAATTAGTTGATTATTTATAGTTAAGAGCAATATCCCATTAGGATTTACCAACTGCTTTAATTATTAGAAATATTAATTAGAAAGTTCAATGTTATTACAGTTCTACCAGAATTATGCACTTGTTTAATTTTCTAATAAAAAAACCCCCAAAAGTCTATGGCCTTACTCACACCTGATTATTACTGAATTGGGTAAGCAATTCTCTGACCACTGATGCTGACAGATCAACTAGCAAAATCAAATCACACAATATTTTTTAGACATGTACCCGTAGTTACTTACTGTAAAGAGCGGTGAACCAGAATTGCTAAACCATCAGTCTTAAAACCTTGGCGCTTTAGCTGTATTCTTGTGTAGTTTGATTCAAGTTTTGATAGGAAGAGATCTTGCACATCATCTTGAAACCAGAACTCTTGCAAGCAAACCAGATCAAGCTGAGGCTGTGCACAGATGAGATCCAAGATGGATTCATATCTTTTGAGGTACTTTTCTGGTTCTGAACTTTCCCATCTGCTCCACCACCCACTGTCTCTGATATAACATCCAAAATAATAACAATTTAATAATAATAATAATAAAAAATTATTTAATAATCAGGCGTGTGCAAAGTTAAGAATTTTTTTGACCAGCCCAATTGGATTTATTTAACATGCCCAAAAAGCTTTTAGCTCGGCCTGACTGAAGAGAACTAGCCCAATATACAATAACAAATTAAACTAAAATGTTGGACAGTATCAATGTACAGTGTATCAGACAAAGGTCACATGTAGCACTGTCTTTCTGTGTACAGGGAATTGAGAATCAAAATAATGAAGGAACAAGTATCAAAATGGATTGAATATGAATTTATGAATTCACAGTTTGCAAAACAATCTTTTGGGATTTTTATTCAGGCCCTCTTGGGCTGGCTAACTATATTTTTGAGAAAATTTTACCAGTCTACAGTATTTGTACAGTCAAAGTAACCAGCTTTGGCCAGCTTCCCCTCCTAATTTTGTATCATGATGATAATAACATTAATATTAATAATAATATAATAATAATAATAATAATAATGCAACTATTAATGTTGAGGGGGGTCACGAATATGTGAGGAGATTTGACAGCAAAGAACTGCTAGTGATGGAGATATTTACATGTATTTTATTTATTTTATGATATTTCTATTCAAACCTTCAATACCCCCCCTCCCCCCTCTGAGTGGAAGAGGAAGGCCAGGCATAAATTGAACATGCTGGTAGTCTCGATTTTATGTTGCCTGTTGTGCTGCTTCTCAGAGGAGCTAAGTTCAACCATGAGGAATTTATTTCTTCGCTTGTCAGAAAGCATTTCAATTACCATGTAATGGTATAGAAAACTTGGGCAAATTGCAGTACTTTTGTTTAAGCTTGTTCAGAAGTAATTTTCCATTCATACCTAGCATTTTTATGGAAGCAGATCTATGAACTTTGTGTTAATGTTATATTACGTTGTTTTGTCCACAGTGAGAAAAACCTGTATTCGATCATGTATTACGTTTTTTTCAAAAGTTTTTGGTGAATTTAAAGGTGTTCAGTTCAAATATTGGTAAACTAAGAACTGTCTACTCAGTAGAGAAGAGACTGCCAATAAAAATAAACCGCTAATTACGCCAACATCTGAGCAGTTTCAGGATTAGCTTTGCTATTTGAAACTTAATAAAGATTAAAGTTAAAGTTAAAGTAAAGTTTTAAAGTGTACTTAAAAGATCATTGATCTGATCGAAATTCAACAGATCAAAAAGCTAATTGACTGTTAATATATACACATACAATATGAAACACATCACTGATGTACAAGAAATAGCAGATCTACTCACCCGATGTTCTTGTAGCAAGGAGCCAGCATATTAAATGTGGCACAACGGAAAGCACATTTTGATCGAGTTTCAAGTTCAGGCAGTTGAGGTTCTGTCATGATCGTGGAGGTGCTGCGGAAGCTATAGCGTCTAAAAGCCAAAGAAAACAGTAATGATCGATAGCGGGACATAAACTAGGCATTTTAGTTAAGTTTGCGTCATAAAATTGTCGCTGGTCGTGCCTCAAACACCATTTTCTCTTGATCAATTATGTAAGTTATTATTTATACCGGTGCTTCTACGTCATCAATATTACTGAGCCCGCTTGAGACTCAGCGGTGTTTCCCAATCTAAACATAAGAAAATGGCGGACAAATTAAAGTTGGCTGGGACAGTTCTTTTTCAAATGGGCGAGCATCTATACGTTACTAAAGAGTTCAAAGAACATTAACAGGAACAAGATGGATTTGTTTATGTCACAAGTTTCTAAAAACTTTGGAATCTATTGCCAAACTTCAGAGGTACGTTAACATTTAAATTATAAAGCGGTATTCCCGATCTCGCGATATTTTAAAGACAGTGTCAGTGTGACTCAGTCAGTCAGTGTATGAAATCTGGTTGAAAATTGGCTCTATTCGAAAAATCGGGAAAGTCGGGCAGTATTTGTAATTGGATATTGAGCTCTGATTGGTTATGCAAACACAGCAAAATAGCTAATAAAAGTTTCTCAGAGCTCTCTGCTGGTTAATAAGGCTTTTAGTGTACATGTATATATTTAAAAACTACATGTGTTATGTAGTAGGACTACGAGTATCGTTATTTTTCCTAAAACGTAATCGACGGCTCAAAATCGGGCCTAGAAATTGTAGCGTGTAAATCCTACTTAAAATTTTCTTGAGTTATTTTGATTTATTCTTTCCCGTGGGGAAGGGGGAGGGAGGGAACTTACTACTTCAAAGCATAAGTCTGAGATCACTAGATTTGTTTGGTACCAAAAGATATGGTTTCGATATGGCATGTTCAGTTTGAACAGGAATGATCTATTGAGAATTTACCCCCCTCCCT
>JANSTQ010158725.1:0-11011 GCA_026167885.1 Bergia puertoricense
ATGTCGGTGGTTCTCTCTGATGATAGAAGCAATGTACCGAACTAACATAGATGAGTTCCCAGAGACAAACTAGTACAATTGTGCAGTAAATTGAAATGAGTCACTATCTTGAATTGTCGACAAATTGCTCATTTGTTGTTACAAATTCTTACCGTTACATACTGTGTTACTGATCACGAACGAAGATCTGTGCAGGGTTTATAAACCGAGCCTCATCAGTTAGTTAGTATGTAAATTTCATAGGAGACGAATAGAAAAGAGAGTATCAGACCTCGTGTGTATATTGGCCAAGATTGAAATGCATTTAGGAGATATATAGTTATTTTTAAACTAATTATAACTGTGTCTCTCTGTAAAATGAGTTGTCTTGGTTAAAGATTTGAATGATTTTAGTTCGTGATTACTAAACAATTGCTATTGCTGCTGATATTGACGTGCAGTAGGAACCGCTGATATTCACTAATTATATCGCGAAGCGTCAGTGAGCGACTTCTGAACTTCTCAGCTCCGTTACCAAATCTAGTTTTTGCTTGAACCCAAGATTTAGTTAATTTACTGTCCCGCCTCGTTCAGTTAGCTGACTTATTCTAATGAACTCGCATTGAATGATTAAGGATAAAAATCAAAGACAAAATGACTTGCCTCCATGACTTCGCGTGCTTCTTAAATGAATACTGTAGGCCTCTTTGCCTTGTCGCTGTCGAGATCTCTCCAACGAGGCCATAATGGTGCACTCTATGGTCTGTTTCTGTCAGAAAATGAACCTCCTATTTTGAAACTGGAGTCTTCTCGTCGACCTGCCAGTATGTCTGGCTGCGTGTTGATACTATTTAATTGTTACGTATGACTGCTTTCATTGATGCGTCACAACTGAATCTATTGTCGGTGTAGCGGTATTACCGTTGGTGTTATAAACACGATATTTAAATCAATTATATATATATATATATATAACGTTCTGATATTCAAGTGTAGCGACGTGTAACCAAAGGAATGTCAAGCACTCTCGATTTTGTTATCAAATAATATGCGTAAGGAGCCAGAAAAGATTCAGAAATAATTCGGTTGCGACGAAAGTAAAAAAATAACACTTAACAAATTTAAACTACAAAAACTATGTTCGTGTTCTTAGTAGAAAGGAACCGCTTTGACTTTGTGTTTGCTCTACTTTAGTTCTATGGAAAAGAAAACTTTTTCAACGCAAATTTGCAATATTTTGCTCTGCGCATGAGCAACAGGAAATTTTCATACGAAACCTTCAAAAGCAGCCGCTTTGTTTTCTGGCTTCGCAGCGGATTCCTTTTCAAGGATCTTGTTCGTACGGAGTACACGTTTTAAAGTGTTAAAAGCCTGGTTCACACTTGTGTGACTGAAGCATAAGCTCAATTAGACATAATGAGTTTTTAAAAAGAAGAAAGTGTAAAGACAATGGAACACCAGGTATTCGACGAAACGGAACAAGCTCACAGTAGTGCCACTTTATCTTTTCCTTTCTTATTTATATTTCTTGCATTTATGTCAAGTCCCTGTGACTTGGTTTAGGTGTATCGCAGCCTAATTAGATCAGTAGTTGAATATGCCTCTCCTCTCTGGTCTGTTCTTCCCAGTATTTAGATAACCTTATTGAGTCAGTACAAGTTAAGGCGTTGAAAATAATTTTTCCATCATTGAGCTATGCCAAGGCTCTAAATAATGTCGATCTTGCTGCTTTATGTGAACGGAGAAAGTCTGCGTGTGAAAAATTCATGTCCTCCGCTTGCTAGGTTAATACATCCTCTCAAGGAAATTATTCCTGTTCCATCCATACAGGTCATGCATAATTATTCCTTAAGGTCTAGGCACATCAGCAGACAATTCTTGGGCAGTACCATGCGGTATAATAATTTTGTAACAGTTAAATATCAGTAATGGTTGTGTATTTGTCAGCTGACTGATCCTGTAATTCAGTATTTTACTGCAATGGGATTAATAAACGAATATTGATTGATTGATTGAATGATTGATGTTTCGGGTTTTGCTTATCGCAATAGTGTGAACCATTTGTTCCATTTCATTATTTATTCAACGATTATAAAATGTTGAGGGAACACGGTAGATCTAAGCTAACAATTAATCTAAACTACTATGATATATGATATAATTTATTATATTGTAATCTAATCTAATCTAATCTAATCTGATCTGATCTGATCTGGCCTGATCTGATCTAATCTAATCTAACGTGATCTGACTGGTATCCAGTCGTCTAGCGTGAGTTTTCCGTCAAGGGAAATTGGGGCGAGAGAAAACGAGAAGCTAGTGAAGAACTATGAGAAACGAAGGTCTAACTTCCCTTCCCAGCATTCCTTTCGTGCCTCCACCTTTTATTTTTACCTAAAAACGACTGGGTACGAGCCAGTAATATGATCTCTAGTTCTAGCCAGATATTATGATCAGGAATGGAATGTGCAAGGCTGTTTTTATTCATAAAACAGCTATTAGTATTACCAGGAATCGACGTAGTTGATCTATTTCTTATTTTAAGAAACGGCAAGAGCCATTATACTGTAATTTATAGTCTTTGCCGAAGTGACATTTCAAGTAACTGATGTAGCACTGTTCTGAGCATTAAATTCTTCACAGTTTTGTAACTTTTCTTCCACTTCTTTAAAATAGAATAAAATATAATATAAATTTTCTTGCTTAACCTCGGCTTCTTTATTGGCGCCAACCTCAGTGTGTTTTAACATGTTCTTAAATTTTTCGGCCTAAACGACTTTTAAAAGTTCTTACAAAAGAGTGCAGCAATATAATACATAAAATAACCGACTAATTAGCATCTGCCCTAAAGCCAGACGCGAACTATTATTTCCTTTTGTTCTTAAAACAATACACAGCTCAACCGCCTGTAATATTTTTACTCGCTCAAACATAACTTCATTACAGAGAGGAGCCGAAATTTAGCAATACCAACACTAACACTTTCAATTCTTTACTTTAATACTGAATATTTAAAATGAATTTTCTGGTAATCTCTTTTGTGTGTGTGTGTGTGTGTGTGTGTGTGTATGTGTGTGTGTGTGTTATTACTGTTAGTTAAATTGTGATTGTATGACAGTGTACGTGACCTTGCGTGACAAGAAATGCCTCGATATGATACCACATTACAAATCGGAGACAAAATTCTGTAATCTGTGCTTTGTCAACTACGCTGACCTTGTAGGGTCAGGCACCATTAGTTACTCGGCAACACGTTCATCGTACTTTTAAAATACAGCTGGTCCAGGTTCAAATGAGACCTAGAAAATACATACTGTTACCGTACTGAAAATTGTGAACCCGTGGAACCTTCATCGATGTCTCGTAAGGCAAGGCAAGCGGGTGAGACGGGGCCACCGAGGATAGACAGTAAGTTGACAGATAATAGAAACTCTGTGTACTCCCTGCGATAGACTGGAGCTAGAGGCGCTCAAACTGTAACTTTTTGCCTTGTATTTTACAGTTTATGAACTATGATATCGACTGTGTTTGAACTCGTTCACCTTGCTTTATCTTGCCATATTACACGACTTGTATTACTTGGCATATTAATTATTACAGCTTTTTTGATTTTGTCATAGATAGGCACAATCGTCTAGTGTCCAGTAGCCACATACTACTACACACAGCAGCAGCTGTTTAGATTGTATCTAATATTTTGCAATTCATTCCTTCGAAGTAAATTTATACATCATAGTTCACAAGTTACTGGTCGTGTAAAGCGATGCAAAGATCAGTTTAATAGTAACTGTTTATGTATGGTTGACCGGATAGGAAATGACACTGCGGTTGAATACAGAATGGGAATAGGAAATAAACAATACACTTTGTTTCTTAAAATAGCATGATAATGTTCGTAATATGTTTTTTAACGTTCTGCTGTAAAGTCAAGGGAAAACTGAGAACTGTTATCAACGAAACTGGATGAACCACACTCAAAGCACAATACAGCACAATGCAATACAATACAAAAATATTTTAAGCTTGACTGGTCAGTTATGAAATGTTGCGCCAGAATAGCTTCATTAAATAGTATACCAGTGTGCTTTTCGAACCGTAACCACAATTGAGTTTGGCCGAAAAACCGGAAGACTGTAACGAAACTATTCATAGCGTCTGGCAAAATAGAAACACGCAAAGACTGAGAGAGAAATTCTGAAATTATCAAACATTTAACCGATGCAAAGTGTTAAGCCTTTAGGGTTGTTGTTAATATTTGACCTTGAATGACACTGTTATCGTGCAAATTGGCCACTGTGAGTATTTCATTGGCAGTATTTTGGCGGGCTTGATTAATGATTAACATATGAATTTTCAAACTAGTTCAGTAATAAATAGCTACACTCGGAAACAGGGTACACGTTTAGTTTTTGTAAGCATTATTAGCAAATTTTTGGTGAGCCTCATTGGTGCTTAACAGTTAACTTTTTCGTGATTTCATACTAAATGGTGTTTAAGTGGTGCTCAGGTGGGTCAAAACAGAGCGTAATAACTTATTTGCAAACTTCCTCGGTTGTAGTAAAAAAGTTGTGATGGATATAACGTATCACGTGCTAACCGACACTTCCTCCCTTGGGTACTTTTTATATTTACATATGACGGCCTGGCGCATGCTCTTCTTCTCCACATAGAAATCATTTCATATTTGTATGGTGAGAGAATAAAAAAGAAAATTATTTGTGCGATCGTATAAGGTTGGGGGTGGTGCTTAAGTGGTGTTCATTTATTCGGCAAATCTGAGGCTGTGGTGTTTACAAGCGTGGTGCTTTTAAATATGGAAAGAAAAGCGTATATTATAGTGTTTATGACGGGGCCTATCAGGGGTCCTCAGTCTCCGCTTTCAGATCAAAACGACATCTGACAATCCTTACAACCAGTTTTCTTTGGTTTCTTTCAAGTATTATACCAGGCACACGCGCCTTAAAATTATTTTAAGAGTAAGGGTAGCCGTAATGCGGCCGGTGTTTGGTGTTTGCGGAAAATGTGTATGTGCGTGTGTGTAAACGTTTGCGCGCGTGTATGTACGCGTAAGGATTTGTGCGCGCGAGCGTGTATGTGCTTGTGTAAATATGTATGCATTTGGCAGTGTTTGCGCGTGTGCGTGTGCGTGTGTGTGCATGTGTTCATATATGTACGCATACAAACATGTGTTTGTGTCTGCGTATGCATGTGTGTATGTATATATGGATGTATGCATGTGTGTATGTATATATGGATGTATGTATGTGTGTATGTATGTACGTACGTGCGCTAAAATGTATGTTGGGATGTATGTATTTATGTATATACGTACTTACGTATGTGTTTTTGTATATATGTATGTATGTATGTATGTATGTATGTATGTATGTATGTATGTATGTATGTATGTATATGTATAAGTGTGTATGTATGTATATGCGACATTGGTTCCGTTTGTAGGCTTAGACATTGTACAGATCATGCAGTTCTTTGTATAATTGATAAAATACAGAGACCAGTTAATAATCGTAACTACTCCTGTGGAATATTCCTAGATTTAAGTAAAGCATTTGACACAGTTAACTATGATAATTTGATAAAGAAATTGACACACTATGGTAATCGTGGCATAGCTAAAGAGTGGTTGTGTCTTATCTCAGCAATAAACGGCAAACTGTTACCGTCAATTCAGTCACATTAGCTCAATGTAATGTAACGTGTGGAGTTCCACAGGGGTCTGTCCTAGGACCATTGCTATTTTTAATATATATTAATGACTTTCATAATAGCTCAAATTTATTTGATTTTCACCTCTTTGCAGATGATTCTAACTTATTTTGTGAGCATAAAAATATCTCAGAACTTGAAGCTTCCATAAACAATGAGCTAAGTAATGTTGACACCTGGCTTTGTGCAAATAGACTGTCTCTCAATATAGACAAGTCTAACTATGTAATATTTCACCCACCACAAAAGATTATACAAAGGCTTGTATGAATCTCAAAATTAATGATAAGCAGTTGAAAAGAGAATTTTGTATTAAATATTTAGGAATCATGATAGATTTCTAATTTAAGCTGGAAAAACCATGTTGATTGTGTCGTAAAAAAGATAAGAAGAAGTGCTGGAATCTTCAGCAAAATTCGTTATTATGTTACCAAAGAAATTCTATTAAGTTTATACTATGCCCTAATCTATTCTTTTCTTATGATATGGTTTGATCGCCTGGGGGAATACTTATGAATCTGCTATCAAACCAATTTTTATTTTGCAAAAAAAGGCAGTCCATATGATAACGTTCTCTAGTCTTGATCAGCACTCTAGCCCTCTATTTAAGTCTCTGGAAATAATCAAAGCAAGAACAAATTATGGCAAATTTAATATTCGATTTCAAGGTCCTGTAGTATGGAATGCGATAGATGATGATATAAAGTACTCATCTATTTCATTATTTAAGAAAAAAATGAAGTAGAACTTCATTGAAAGCTATTAGTCGATTATATTTTTGTAAATGAGATAATATCACTGTTTTGTAATGCTCTGCTATGCAATATATACAATCTATTTTATCTCTCTTCCAATGCTGTAAGTGCATAAATGCAATAAACTGACAACCTGGCATTTTTAACCCTTAGGTTATTTCGGGTTGCCAGCACCCCCAGTTTTACTATCACTTTCCAGAAATCATGTCAATGTAAATTTATTTGAAGAAAAAAGGGTAAATAAAGTTGTCTTGTCTTAGACGTAGATATTTAACTTGTTAAACCCCCTCCCATCCCCTTTTCCTCAAAATTTAAGCCTTTGTTATACCTTTTCATTCAGTAATTTATAAAATGCATTTTGTGTTCATAAATATTGGAAGTCGGGTTATGCCTTTCAATTCGTAAGAAAAGTTATTTCAGAGATGTGATGCGCGGTAACAAATATAAAACGTAATTGATTAATTATAATTCACATTAATTCATTGAATAGTGCGAAAACCCAGTTGGAGTTTGTATAACGCACACACAGATGATCCACAAGAGTGGAAAAGAACTCAGATAACCTTAGTAATTATAAGGTATCATTGGTATATTGTTCTGAAAGTTTGCTTTTTTTTAAAAGTTTACAATTTAACAATTGGTATAATATGAAAGGAAACAAGATCGATCCTGTGTTTTTAAAGATATCTTTTAATACCACTAAAGTGAGCCACTGACCTTGATAGACTGTAGTGAGGCATCGTAGTGCTCCATCAAGTATGAAAGATTTCGTTGTTACACCGCTAGCCTCGCTCTCTCGCTCATGTCGCGAGGCTTCTTTGAAAAGTGGTTCAATAATCACACTGCGTTTCCTGAATCCTTGTGTATTTGTATTCTCCTCACAACTCGACGGTTTGTTCCTCGTCAAAACACTTAATTTGAACATATTCTAACCTTGATTTATCGTTGCATTAATTAGCATTCCTGGACCATCCCACAGTAACTGCGATTGCTTTTAGCAATTTTGATAGTTCTTGATAACAGAGAAAGGCAAAGTCATTATTAAGACTAAAGACTAAAGATCAATTTGTTGTGCAAGAGTCACTTTGTAACTGACGGACTGAATAACTAGTGCACAATCCTCCAGTCAAGATTCCGCTAGAAAGGAATGTCAGCAAAAGTATTTATATATAATATCAATATTGAAATAAAGTTTGAATAACAATTTGTTTTGAACCGTTTTTAAAATAACTGAATGTATAGCCTCAAGCTGTTTTGTACGTACGTAAACACATGGCATCTTCCATCACTTGTTGTCTTCTCCCCAAAAGGGCTTTTCAGAGATAAGATAGTAAAAATTACCGACTAATATTGAGATAAACTTTAATCTAATCTATGCTAATGAAAATATTATAAGAATATGATAAAACTAATTTTAATACTGTAAAATAAATTAAGTGGTATAAAAATAGGTTGAAATATTAAAGTGATATAAAAATTTCTTTACACTTAACTGAGAAAATTTTGTAACATATTGAATTTAGTTTGACTTTTAAAACTATCCAGAGTATTGCTCAATTTAAAACGAGAACCCATTGTGTTCCATACGTAAACTGTTCGATAACAGAAAAAATGCTGTCCACCCGCTGTCCTAAAAGGTGTATTTGTACTCAATTTGTAGTTTCTCTGAGTTTGTAGTGGCTCTGTAATTCTGTTGCAGCTGGCCTTGCGGTTGAAAAACTTTGATTAAAGTTAAGCGGGGAACAGCCAGTCATACACTCATATGTCATACAAGACATGCAGTAATGGCGGTCCCATATTTCTAGCTGTCTAGCAACTGAGAGCCAGTGTAGTTGTTTCAGTAACGGTGTAACATGATCTTGTTTTCTAGAACGACAAACGATACGGCAAGCAAAATTTTGCATGGCCTGAGTTTCTTTAAATTTATGTCAGTTGCATGAGCATGATGGTCGTCTTGACGTTGGAACAATAAAACGACTAACTAAAAACTAATGCAATGGTGACGGTTAATAGAATTTGAACTATATTTGAGATATCGACTCAAGTTCATAGCTACATTTATGTTATTATCTGACCGCGGTTGTTAATTTTCAAAGCTAACTCCCGATAATTCAAAGCTTCACGGAAAATGTAAAAGATTTCGAGTTATTGGGGAGCAGTTAGTGAGAAAATCAGTTGAACTGTTGAAGGGAGGTGAGATCGATCTTATCATTTGTACCCGGAATGTGCCGATCTTTATTTCCACCGACGAAAAACGGTTTGAAGTTGCAAATAGAAACAATAATATTAAAACGAAAAGCGGAAATGACTCTACTTTTATTTATTGTACTGAATTGTCTGAACCCAGGTGTATTCATGTTTATCGAAGTAACAATATTTGCCAAAGCAACAATATTCGTCATTTGATCATCCGGGTGGATGTTGTCCTGAGAAGGACTGTTTGATGGGACTGACGTTTCGACAAGCTGTGCGGAAGTCATCCTCAGAGTCAGGTTGTCGAAACGTCAGTCCCATCAAACAGTCCTTCTCAAGACAACATCCACCCGGATGATCAAATAAGAAATATTGTTACTTCGACAAATATTGTTACTTCGATAAACATACTTTTATTTAACTACGGCGACTTGCAAAAGGCAACAAGCATATACGATGCCAACTACAAGGGCATTTGGAATTTCCCATTAATGGGCAATGTTTTTTAACATTATATACTAACAAAT
Organism: Bergia puertoricense; assembly: GCA_026167885.1. NCBI lineage: Eukaryota > Metazoa > Cnidaria > Anthozoa > Zoantharia > Parazoanthidae > Bergia > Bergia puertoricense. Next base: position 9,182 of record JANSTQ010158725.1, read on the forward strand.
ATCATCGGTCATGAAATTTTAGGGGAAAAAAAAGTCGAAAGGAGAGGACTAAGCAGACACGCGTCTATTCTAGCTTATTTTTTGAGAGCGTATAGAGTTTACAATCTCATTCGTCTTCATCTGCATTTTTGGTGATTTCGTTATTGTTACTGGATCCCCCATCCCCACCCCACATCTTCTGTTTGTTTGTTTATTTATTTATTTATTTATTGATTTGGAGCCAAGCTCTGTTGTGCGAGCCATACCACACATTTTACCATTCAACTTTTTCTTTTTTTCCTTTCTCCGTTTTATTAGTGTGGTTAAAGCTGTATAAATAAAATAAAATAAAAATAAAATATATTTATTTCTCAGCAAGCGAAAAGCGCGAAGAAATTCACAAGAAATCCTTCACGAATTGGTTGAATGCTAAACTACGCCAGGTAAGGGAAGATTAACCTTTGAAACACTTAAAGAACTATTGTCAATGAAATGCCAGACATTTTGAATGCTTTCGCTCTTACCTTTTAGAAAACGTTTGAATATATTGTTTCCCTTTCAAACTGAAGCAAATAAAAGCAGTTAGTTTTGTTGGTTAGTTTTGTGCAGTTAAAACAGAAAAATTGCATTTTTCTCAATTTTCAATAAACCTAATAGCATAGTGCGTTAAAATGAACGCCAAACCAGTCAATTGGCAATTTATAAGATTTACGCAGCTGGATGTCGGAAGAAGCTTACAGTCAGTTATACAGACAAACAAAGTATTTGTGACCAACTTAACTCTTATTATGTAAATGCTGGTCAAAACTTAGCTTCAACTCTTCCAACACATCAACTAAATCCTGCTGATCATATTGTACACAAACCTTCTAACAGCTTCATGCTTCATGCGGTAACTCCGCAGGAAGTACAAGACACAATATCCAGCCTTAAAGTACACAAAGCCTCTTTAGGACCTCCAATTAAGTGCATAAAATTAGCAAGCTCCAGAATAAGTGGAACCCTTGCTGCAATTTTTAATCAGTCATTTCAACAAGGAATTGTGCCTGACATTTTAAAAGTAGCAAGAATTACCCCAATTGATAAAGGTGGCATTGTCACTGATCCTTCTAACTATCGTCCTATTTCTGTCCTATCAGCATTCTCACAAATACTTGAAAAGCTTGTCCATTCACAGTTGGTAAGCTATATTGAAAAATATGAAATATTATATCAGTTTCAATATGGTTTCAGAAAAGGTCGATCGACAGAACAAGCAATTGCAGAGATAACAGATTATTTGAAAAAGTCTATAGATAAGAACGTATATACTTGTGGTGTTTTCCTTGACCTTTGCAAAGCTTTCGACACTGTTGATCACACAATACTCCTCAAAAAGCTAGAAAAATATGGGATTAGAGGTGTTTCCCTTGACTGGTTTACTAGTTATTTAACAAACAGAAAGCAATATGTATCAATGGGAAATACTAAATCCTCAAAACAACTTGTTAAGTGTGGAGTCCCCCAAGGTAGTTCTTTGGGGCCTCTACTCTTCTTAATATATATTAATGACCTTCCTAATTGTTCAAAATCACTCAAATTTAGGATATTTGCTGATGACACAAATATATTTGCAACATCACACAATATCACTGAATTAGAACAACTAGTAAACCAAGAAATGGCAAAGGTCAAAATATGGTGTGATATTAACAAACTCTCCATAAATTTCAAAAAGACAAACTTTATGATTATCAAATCAGCCCAGAAAAAAGCTTCTAATATAAAAATAACTTTAAAAGGCAAAGTCAACACTGTCCACACTCTAGAGAATAAGAACTACATCAAATACTTAGGTGTCTTTATAGATAG
>JANSTQ010158736.1:0-11011 GCA_026167885.1 Bergia puertoricense
GACACTAGTGCTTACAACAGCTTGTTTGTGTCTACATAGGCGTGTTTAGACACTAGTGCTTACAACAGCTTGTTTGTGTCTACATAGGCGTGTTTAGAAACTAGTGCTTACAACAGCTTGTCTGTCTACATAGGCACTATCTGAAGAATGGAAGCTTCACAGCTTTGTACTCGACAGATCGACCATCATAGCCAAGAGTTCTATGGAGTTTTATGATCACGTAAGTTTGTTTCATAAATCGTTAGTTTGTAAGTTGAAAGGCTTTCTTTGCTGTATCCTCTCAGTTATTCAATGTTACTAAATGTTATTGTATTATCGTTTGTTTAATGTACACTTGTTTTTGTTTGATGTATATTAATTGTTGTTTATTTATTTAATGTACATTTGTTGTTGTTTGTTTAATGTACATATATGAATAATATTGTTTGTTTAACGTACACTTATTGTTTGCTCATTTTGTAGAAAACCTTATGTTAAACACATATATGTTAATAATCCATTCAAGTGTTTTTTTCCTCGTCAAAACTGTTCTTGTTTATAAAAATGTTTTTGTTTTCTCCTTGTATAACCAGAGCGCAAAACTCTTGAACAGCAAAATTCCCGTCTGGTTTTCACTTATCAAGAAGAGGCCGGATTCGTCAGCGATGGTAATCGAGGTACGTTTCAATATTGAGCTTCTGGTTAAAAATTGAACTTTGTGACATATCTACACTCTTTTGTTCGAAAGTCTATTTTTTGGGCAGACGCTGAGCATTAATACTCCAGCTGGATATTAAGGGCTGGCTACATGATGCAACATTGCATGCAATATTGCGCGAAATTGTTTCAATCAAGTCTGAATTCGATGTAATTGTTGCGCGCAATGTTGCACAAAAGAATTTGATTGTACTTCTGCAATATTGCACGCAATGTTGCATGCAACAATTTCAATGGTGGCCACACGATTCAATTTAGCCATTGTGCACAATATTGCATGCAATGTTGCTTCGTGTAGCCAACCCTTTATCCTCAAATGCTCTAAAAGTGTTTCCTCAATTTTTTCGGTTTCGGAGTTGCAAAATTTTGTTTCTGTATACATTAAAGGCTTTTACATATCAGCCTAGCTATGACTCAAATGCTTTGCTCATAAAACTTGAGCTGGTTGTACTTGAATGACATTAGTGGCTCTCTGAACTGCTGCTTCTGATTATTTATGTAGCGCTTCTCAGTTCCAGTTTTAAAATTTGTAGAAAGAAATGCCCCTTTTGTTATTCTCAGTCTTGGTATGTTGTTATTCGTATTCTCAAATTTTGGCCGTTTTTCCACCACATTGTTCCTGTAGAAAAGAGTATAATTTGTGAGAGAACAGTTTTGATAATAGATCTCCAGGTATATTTGGTCCTATCATCCGACTGAGGCCCCGTCGACACTAATACGTTTTCATTTGAAAACGCATCGAAATCGTTACGGTTTCAGCTCTCGTCCCTTACCGAAACGATGGAAAACAAAAACAATTGTCACTGAAAGGGAAACATTTGAAAACGCTTTTGAAAACGGAAACACTTGAAAATGCTTCTGAAAAATATTACGTGCGACGAGCTTTTGTCAGCTGATAAAACAGCATCCTATTACGCAAAGAACTGCCTTTATGGGGTAAAAATAATGACAAAACTTGCATCAGATTTTTTGTTTCGCAACTTGTAGGAGAATGGTCACACGTCCCAGCCTGGGCGAGACGTTCCCGACGGTTTCTTGGATGGCAGGTAGGACCTTTACACGATACCAACTTGTGTCATTCATATTGGTTCAGTCGTACGGCTGAAAGTCACAGCGTGAACCTTTAGTTATAACTCTGTCAATTTATTTTTTGAATTATTGTTGCATCATGCTCTTCCTCACCGCATAGAGCACTATCGGCAGGTTTAGACAATTCAGAACACTTTTTACGATTACTGTTATGTTGTTTTAGTAGTAGTAGTAGTTGTTGTTGTTCTTTTATTATTATTATTATTACTGTTATTGTTATTATTATTGACGAATTTACATGCCCACTTCGATGGAGTATTTTAAACATTACAGTAACTAATTTCTGTACCTTTGCGGTAGGATAAAACTCCGCGCACTCTTCCCTCACACGGCAGAAGAAGCCTCCCAGCTGAGTTTCAAAGAGGTAAATACAATCACATACATTGTATCAAGGCACTGGCTGCATTACCACAATGAACCTTTCAAAGTTCCCACTACTAAATTTTCACACTTAGCTGTCCTTGTAACTTGGATTTGATTATTTACAAAATAAAGTTAGTATTGTGTGCTCTGCAGGGTGACATTGTTGACCCCATCAGTGATGTGGTGTCTGGGTGGCAGTATGGAGAGAATCTGCGGACTAACAAGTGAGTCTTAAGTTTGTATACTTCTATGATCGGCCGTGGATTCCTTTGAAGTGTGTTTAGGAAATACAACAGTATTCCGTTGGTGTCCTCCTCCTCCTCCTCCTTTTCCTTCTTTTTCTTCTTCTTCTTCTTCTTCTCCTTCTCCTTCTCCTTCTTCGTCTTTTTCTTATTTTTCCTCCTTCTTTTTCTTCTGCTGCTTGGTTTTTTTTTAATGATGATGATGACAGTGATAATGATGACGATAGCAAACACAATCAAGAGTCATTGAGAAAGACTATATGCTGTACAGTCAAATTCAAAATGTCTTTGCTTGAATTCAGCTGCAAAACAAGCCTGGCAATTTAGCCTCCAACTTTGAGACTTTGAAAATTGAGCGGCGTAGATAATTATAAATTGTGTTGGTTTGTCCACAGGCACGGCTGGTTTCCATCGCAGTTTATGGAGAAAATTCTAGCTGCACATACGGCGTAAGTGATGTGGGAAAATTAGAACAGTCTTAATAAGATTAAGAAGGACACTTAGGGTAAACTGTGCTAAAATATGAAGAGGATAGTACTCGGGGGCGCGGCTTCAAGATTTGGATCTTATTTTCGAGCGATAAAATCAATATTTTACGAACGAGTGTAGCAAGCGAATAACAACCTTCAGACCGCCGTGTTGTCTTATTATATAGACAAAAACACATTTTCTGAAAATCTTCGGAATTTTTGGATAAAAAATTCGTAAATCTTCGGAAAATTTTGGTAAACATTCGAAAATTGTCAAAATGTTTGCAGAACGCATTTTACGATTTTTGAAATTTTCTGATCTGAGATCTTGAAAATTTTCGGAAATCTTCGGAAATTTTCGTAAACCTTCGGAAATTGTCGATGAAGTTTTTCGAAAGCTTTTGAAATCTTTTGAAAATTTTCAGAAATCGATATTCGTACTAGTTGGTTAAGAAAAATATCCCACTAGTGTCCCGGATGTGGCTTGATATGAATTTTATGTTAGTAAAACAGTAAAATGTTGGTGTCTATACAATGATAAATAGTCAGGTACAATGATAGTGCTTTTCATTGTTGTCATTGTTTGTTCAGGTCGGGATAAATTCATGTGCATGACGATGCAATGTGCTACTGTTTGAATTCTTTTGTTTTTAGGTGTCGGAAGAAAGCACAGCTTTTTTGTTCTTGTTTTTATAGTGCAAGGCCGTTTTCATATCTCATATTAAAAATGGTGTGTAAAGGTGCCACAAATAATTTATGTTGCATGGAAAAATTACTTTCACTTCCTCCACAGACCCACAGCTAGTCAGACTATGCCAGTATCTGGAGGACAGCACCCGCGGCCGCCATTGGATGCTGGGATACCAAATAGATCACCCAAGCTTAGACATTATAACTCCGGCCCAGCTCCCCCACTGCCTCAGCCGGACTATCGTGGCAAGGAAACCAAGAACCCTGGAGACGCACCTGTTACCGATCAACCTTCCGCAGCGGTTGAAACTGCTGACACAGGTTGTTTTTAAATGTGATCTTATGTTTTTTATCTCCGAATGTGTAATGTTCTGGTGGGGCCTTTCGTATAGTGCAGACAGGCTGTTGTTTTGTAAAGAAAACTTTATTTGGGCAGAAGAATAAATGAACTGCTGCATTTTCACATACTGGCTGTTCTTGTGTTATGTTCAATGTTTGTTCAGCAAATCACAGTGCAGATAGTGATACACAGGAGTGTCTCGTGCCCCGAGCGAAACGGTATAATTAACAGTTATTCCCGAAAAGAGAAGAATATCTACGCTAGGCGCAATAATTGTTCCAGTATTTATCAAACTGGGCTTGTTTTTAAAAAGAAAGCACTTGTTTTGGGAAATTGTTAACTAACAATACATTATTTTGCTAATGCAAAATTTTGCATATTCAATTCCCTTGTCGGAGTAAACAGTAATTACTTGGTCAAATCTTGACTCGTTAGTTCAACATAGACATCTCATTTTGCGGGTCGTTAGTTAGTTGCTAAATGGAACGATACAATTGAATAATTGGACAGAAACTAAACATTAACCAACACCTTCGCACAAAGCTAAATCATCCGTAAACAAAACAACTCCATTGGGGGTTTTTAAACAATAAGAGACAATAGAAAATCTTAGCAACTACGCCATCAGATGATTTTGTTCCCGCAAGGGAACAGGATTTTCAAACAGTTTTTAGCGAAATTGGCATTTACAAGTAGTCAGGGATTCCACTTTTGTTTTGGATTCTTGTCAGATACGCGGCAAATGTTAATATTTTGGTTGTTAACACCCAGGTGACGAGCCGATTACTCCCGTCACCACATCGCACACTTTACCCAAGATGACTCGATCAGCATCCGCAAGTGGCATATCCAAAGGTGGTATCAACAAGTTATGCACCCCACCCCCTCCTCCCCCGCCGCCACCTTTTACCCCAGACGAACCAACTGGAAACAAGGAAAGCGAAGAACAGTAAGCGAGAAAACTTATAACCACTATTTTGTCCCTTCCTCTTGCCATACATTCATACATCTCATTTTTCTACACACTCTTTTTCATTTGTTTTGTTTGTTTGTTTGTTTGTGTGGTGTTCGTTCATTCTTTCGTTCTGTCTTTTCTTCTGTCGTTCGTTCGTTCGTTCGCTGATTTATCTATTAATTTATTTAGTCAGTCAGTCAATCAGTCAGTCAGTCGGTCGGTCGGTCGGCCAGTGGGTTAGTGAGTGAGTCGCTCTCGTTCACTAGTTTGTTTGTTCAATTATTTATTTTCAGTCTATTTGGAATATAATACAATGCAATGCAATACAGTCCTTATTAAACGTGATAAGAATTCTCTTGTTGTTCGTTCGTTCACGTATTAGTTACAGATTCGTTTCTATAAGCTAAAACAGCTCGTTCTCTTGCAGAGCAAGTCCTTTTGCGGGAATCCAGTTAAAGAAGACCGTGACAGATGACCGTTCTGCGCCAAAAATATCGTAACCGCTGTTCACCTTGGGGCCGCCTCGTTTTCAGAGAATATACTGGGGCCATGGAGGGCAACGCGAAAGTGCTAGCGACTGCTATAATGAAAACCATAGATTTAAGGTTTTCGCAATAATTTTGTGTTTGAAGAGTTATCAGGTGTCAGTGAAGGGTATTTAACAATAAGATACATTGTTAATTATTTGTACTTACTTCAGCGGTAATTGCATGTCCTGTGCCCACGTTTCGTGGGTCAGCAGGTTGGCAAACGTACTACCCACTAGGCCACGACACATGCGTAAGTCATTGCATTGTCTTCACTCGTGGTCTCGACGAGTCGGACCCTCTGACCAATGGAACTTGGGCTGTGGGAAAGGTATTAATGGCAGGTTGTATAAAGGCCGATTTACACGATAAATAGTGACTTCATTTACACGGCACGACAGGCTCACAACATGACGCACGCGATGCGGCCTGATTCTTGCGTAAGCTTGCGTAATCCATGCCTTATTTGGTACTGTCAAAGATGGCGGACCGGAGAGAGTGTATCCGCAGTTTTGGCAGTCACTTTGCTTCTGAAAAAGAAAGCAAAACGAAAACGTAAAAAAGTTGTTAATGATGTTATTATGCGATAAGTGTCGTGTGTTTTGAAGAGTTTGAAAATTGAAACTTTTGTGGAATATCGAACTTGGTTAAAATGTCTGAGAAATAGTTTTCATTAGTAGTTTTAAAAAGAACTTATTTCTAGCTCCAAAGATCGATAAGCTGTTCCGTTTCTTGTTCCGAAAATTAGTGTTTCTTCACCGCCGCCATCTTGAAAGTCGCGGGATTTCCCAGCTCGCTCCAGTCCTAACTGTGACAATGTTTACAACTTTTCTCGCGATTGTGGTAGGATTTTGAAACATGATTTAAAATCCTACGACAAGACTTAGGTCGCGTGCGTCATGCCTTGGAGTAGATTTACACGATGAGATTTCGTGTCGCGCGCGTCAATCGCATGCGACAATCGTATCGTGTAAATCGGCCTTAATATTTATATGAAGTGGGTAGCGGTACTCGAAATGGTTTCTCTCCAAACTCTTCAATTTTTGGAAGCGTACAGAGATCGGCGTGAGATCAGAGTCAGTTAAACTGTCTGTGATGCCATGGATTTTTGAAATGGAAATTTTTGGATATTTTGGCATGATTCAGTTGTAAGGGTTTGTTGCACAGTGGAGTTTTAATGCAATTAATTTACTAAACTTGCAACACGGTTGCGCGAGACAATACGTCATACCTTTGGTAAGGTATAAAGCGGCGGCAATCGTTCTATACTAGCTACTTGGCTAACAAGGTATTTTAGCACTGCATTGTTTATATCCCAAGTAGAATCAACTTATTCCATATCATCTTTGTACTTGAATTAAACAAAATTTTGTAGTTATTGAGAGACAAAGTGCAAGAGAACTGAACTGTGCGTAACAGCACCTCAACAACGCAAGCTCAAACCGAAAATAGAAAAAAGATTGAGTTTTTAGTCAAGTGAGTAAGGCACGTATACATTTTCCAGTGTCTATCTGTTTTTCTTGGCCTATTATGGATATTTTAAACAGATGTAATGCTTAATAGGTTGAACTGGATTTTGGGCTTCAATCTATGTAAATTCCTAATGATTGCTAGATGTTAAAGCATGCACGGTTGTAATTTCCCTGGTTGGTCGGGATAGTTGATAACTCGCTAACCAACCGAGGCAAGAGAAGCCAAAGCCACAGAGGGAAGTTGTGTTCCATTGAAAATCAAGACAATTTTTTTTACACTACACAAACCTCGTTTGTATGCTATTTTTACATAAATCTGTTTTTATAGCCCTGAAAACGGGCGTTGTGATTTGTCCAATCTTCCACCAGTTCCGCTTTCGGTTCCGTGTTTGTGGTTTTCATTGGACAGGAGTGTGATTCGGCATTATGTAGATATCTCCTGTGGTCTTTTAGGCTTTTGTATCAATAATCAACGAACAATGAACTATATAAGGTCAATAACACACTATAAGTGTCAGGACAATGTTCGCGTCAGTATTTGAACAAAACATTTTTAAAAATTCGCATGTGAATAATGTCATTTTATCGTGCGTTTAAGTGTTTTGATGTGTGTCAATCCTTAATATATAAATATAGGTTGCCGTGGGACGTTCAATTGTAGAAAAAGTAGAAAGTTCCAATTTTATCTTGGTTTTGTGACAGTACCTGCAGATATGAGCTCCGCTGACCGGAAGCTACTCATGATTCTGATTTCTCCCAACTGAAAGTAAGAGTTAAATCTCTAAGAGCATGCACAGGGAGACCAAGGAGTATCCTCTGTACACAGTGCTGGGTCAGCGATTTGGACTACAGCACTGTAACAGCGTAGTTAAGGCAAAGTGTTGCTGGTTCGACCTCTGTTTTTATTGCAACGGAAGTTAATATGTAGTTAACTTGATAACTGATCTGTGATCAGTTGTCATTTCTTCTGCTTCAACAACGTTGACGGTTTCGTGTCACACTGAGTGTAAGTTGGCGGCTCTGCTTTTGCGATGGAAAATTTAGCTTTCTAGAATCTTGCGGAATCGTCTTCAATAATTTTCTGGTTTTTTGATTTAACGGTAATTAACAACAAGGAAACCCCGGAAAGTCGGCAGGTGAGCCAGTTGATTCAGTATTTTTTTCGACAAAACAAGAGCTCCTTTGCTTTAACGAAAGCTATCGCGAGGAAAATTTTGTGTGCGGGTCAGACATTAACATCTTGCGAACTTCTGGCTTAACGTTACGACACCGGGTTTGTTTGTAAAATTAGTTGTAGGAATGGCAGAGCATAGAGGTTATTCTAACCGGGAGCTATTTAACAAACAAGACAAATGTATTTTATGAGAGCTAATGCTTAATCGAATAAACACGACGTATGAATGAAAGTAAGTTTGTGCTCGGATTTATTTACTTATTAGTCTACTGCAAAGAAGCGCAACAATTTCAACAGCATAATTTTTCAAAGTTTTACAACTTGGCGATTTCGGCTCCTCAGCATTGTAAAAGAAGTTATCTTTTTTAGTGATAACGCTTGCAAGCAAAGTAAGCGTGCTGTGTGTAGCTGCGTGCGTGCTCAAAAGTTGGAAAACTGGAGAGGATTTCATCAATGCGTTGAAAAACTGTTTCAAATGAACCTGTTCTTGAGTATACAGACATTGTTATCCATACCTTTCGAAAGCACTCGCTCGTGAGGAATGCGAAAAACAAGGTCATATCACTGGAGTTTTCTGGTCAACTACCCACCTACCCCCCTCCCTTAGGTTAGGGTAAGTCAAGTTTCGGGGTTAGGTTTAGGTTTGGGTTTAGGGGAGGGGTAGATGGGTCCTCGTCAGACTAGGTGCACCAGTGGTGAAGGGCGATAATCACCCAACAATGTTGGTAAATTGCACTCTTGCACTCATAGATTGTAAAACTTGCTTTAGTTATGGGAGTTAAATTAAACATTTCACAACCATATAATTGACGTCAATTAGACGTCGAGCGCGATAATGATGTCAATTAACCGACCATAAACAAGTAAATTTTGAAGAGTATGAGTGTAAGCATGCACCATATCGCCAATCCTCGACGATAGAACCATCATTGCTCACACTGTGACATCATTTGTGTATCTGTATCATAGAACACTATGACGTCAGTCATGAAGTTCTGACACCAAGGTAACCCAAATTCTCAGTGAAGAAAGAATCCCACGCAGAAGATGGTCCATTTCTGGGATGTTGTTGTTTACTTGTGCGGAGAACTTTCTCACATCAGGATTCTAAATGGAGGCGGTGTCGTGGATTTGAATGTTAGAAACCCAGCATCTAAAGCCACGACACAAAAAGAAAGTTGAAGAACTCGGTCCTCCAGTTCAGGCAGTTTTAAAAATTTGAAGGAAGGTCTGGTACTGTAAAAGAAAAATGTAGAAGCAATACACAGACAAAGGCTTTGAAAGTAGCACGGCCAACTTCTGGGACACCATAAATGGCGAACAACCGAAATTTTGTTTCGTCTGCATTGTTGTTCGCAGTATGTATTACGGAGAATGCTATTGTTTCTGTTACAACTTCGTTGAATGGAGTTGGCATACGCAGTTTTATTTAAAGTAGCTTTCTTTTGGCGTATTTTGGAGAATAAATCCCAGCCTTTTTACTGATTCTAGGAAAATGTTTGCTGTTACCCCTCCTGGAATCGAATAATTGGGTTCTGGCGTGCATACTACTTTACTCGCCCAAATAGTTGGTATCCATTTTCAGGAAGTACAATTTAGTTGAAAGATATACCTAAAATGAAAGTACTTCCTGCTCGAGGGATAAGTCCACAAAACTGTGAATGACTGAAAGATTTCTCCGAAGTCAACGGAAGAACAGGAGACAATCGGTGCACCAAGAGACAACCATGTCTAAAGCGGAGTAACCATTCAGAAAGTGATGCTGCATCCAAGATGTGGTCAGTGTGGCAATACTGATGGTGACTCGAGCGTGTTGCAGCGGAGGGAATCGAGCACTGAAGATGGCGATGAAAGCGAAGCTGATGATGAGGGTAAAGATGAATTTGACTCAGAACAATGTGATAATGCTGAATATGAGACAAGACCATCCAGATGTAATGATGCGCCGCATTTGACACTTGAAACTCTTTTACTCAGTAGATCAAGTTCTAGGTTTTGGGCAGACAGTCCTTTTGAATAAGAGGTTTTTTCTGTGACAATTAAGTCTAAACTCTCATGGCTCATCTGGCTGGTGTTGAACTCCCATTTTTAAGTGCTGGGGACTCCAACAGTGGACGGTTATCCGACACGCACAATATCCTGCTTAATGGCATAACTCATTGGCACGCTAATTATTCAACCACTGTGCCGCTAACATGATGATGATAATGATAATGATAACGATAACGATAATGATAATGATAACAATAGTGATAGTGATAACGATAACGATAACGATAATGATAACTTTATTATTTCTATAGCGCAAAATCCATATCAATATGATCTAATGCGCTTGGAAACATTCATCGGAAAAGGTAAGCGAAATCCACCACACATGCATGGTAGATATAATATTCAATAATGAATAGATGGATAAACGTTTATTATACATAATATAAAAACCTCAGGGTAGTCCTTTCAGGTAGCGAATGCTTCCCTGCTATCAATAAAAGCCCGGCTGAGTTATATAAACAATAATATACATAAATATAAAATATAAAAACATATGTTATATGATATATATATCTAACAACTATTTACAAGAATTAACTATTAAAAACAGTGCAGCCATGGTAATAAAAGGACATTTTAGCCACTTCCGTACGCACTATCGGCAGATGTAATAAGTTTGCTTTGGCGGGTCAAGCGTGCACAGACATCCCCTTAAACGTAAAATAATCCTTAAAATACTGGGGGCACCGCCCATTAATGCACTTGTTTACAAGCTTCAGAATATTATTTTCACGCCTATTCTTTAGATCCTGCCACCTCGGAGCCTCAAGTGCAGTGTCACTACTACATGTTCTGACTACAATCTTGCCGACGCGTCTTTGCAAAGTTTACAACTTACTACTATTTATTTCTCCGCAGCGCGCCCAGACCCCTGAGCAATATTCTAATGTAGGTCTTATCATAGATAAATAAATAACATTTGAGCTATGTGTAGTTAT
>JANSTQ010158758.1:0-11008 GCA_026167885.1 Bergia puertoricense
GTCGCTGAAATTTACATAAAGTTTCGTTCAAATTGTAGATTATAGCATCATTATAGTATCAATTCAAATTCGTTTTGGGTTTTGGGTTTTGCTAAAATGCCGTTCCTACGGTGTCATTGTCATATCATTCTAGTGCAATCGCGGTTTCGAACTTCAGCAAACAAACTTTCTGATCTCGGTTTTAACTGGTGCAAATGTGGTGGACCGACTGATTTCCATCCCTTCTCCGTATGAAAAGGTAGTGTCTTCCCCGAGGATTTTAATTACAAGATATTTTACGGTATTTGGTGTTCTTCAATTTCTTGTGGTCGCGCATTCGTTATCCACTAATGTTGTTATACGTTGTTCAATCCTTTGACTCAGTACAAAACTCGAATTTTAAAATTTCCAATCTTTCTAGTAACCGTTTTATCATCTGAAGTGCTTCCCTTCATCTGTATATTTATTAAAACGGCGGCACAACAAAAATAATCTAAATTTATTACAAATGTTTTCAAAAGGAGGCCGAACATCTTCACAGACAACAAACGTCTAAAATTACTCAATAATCCTGTTTGAAGACTTTTCACCAGTCAAGTTTAATAACTAAAGAACAAATAATGCGGCGTGGGACGAAAAAATGAAAACCCGACGATTTGATTACTATATAAAAAAACGCCATGGCGCCCGGCTCAAACATTTCAAGCTGATCCCATTAGTCACAGAACAACATCAACAAACGCAACAAAAGAAGAATCTTGCTTTTTTCAAAAAATGAGATCTATGCATCTGTAAAGTGAACGATCAAGTTGCCACGTCGACGAAAGAATAGAATCGTACAAAGTTGTAGCTGATTGTATATACTTTCTGCCCTGAGATTGCTATTTATTTATTTATTTTTCTCGCAGGCCGCTGTGTTTGAGCAGCCATTTTTCGCAGTGTATATACGTATACATGTGTGTGTGTGTGTTTGTGCGTGGCTAGCTGCATGTTTGTGTGTGTGAGGACGCTATGTGTGCTATTTATGGCCGTTCCAGTTTAAGACGTTCTTTAATGATACAATGAAAACGTGTATATCCTACTTTATGTTTAACGTTGACTTTCTGGGCACTGACTTCTAGTTTGCAGAACTGAATAGTCTTATCTTTTAAAAATAGATTATTTGTAAGTCGATCTATATTTTGACTTTGTACGTCGCGAACTTCCGAAAGAGTTGTGATTCACGTATTGTTAATACGTTGTAGAGCATATTTTACACGACCATGTTTTCTTTCACTCGGTTGAAGAGTTGTCGTGTGCGCTTCTGATTAGTTGATGAATATAATTTCCATTATTAATAACTGTAAAATAAAACGAGTTGTTTGACAAAATTCAAATAAACTCCACTCTCCAGTTTTAAGTTTGCTGGTGAATGTGAGAGCCAATACTGTGCGATCGTTTGGCCGTATTCCATAATAACAACACGTTCAGGAAGACTTCTCAAAACAATAAACAGTAAAAGAATCGATAGATGTTTCGATCAATGTAATCGTCATCAGAGGGATTAGAATGCAACCAGACAACAGTAAGAGAAACCGAGAAAGAAAAAACCAAACTGCCTCAAGCGGGGCTCGAACCCACAACAACACTCGGGGCAGTTTGGTTTGTCTTTCTCTGGTGATGATCACAGTAAAAGAATCGGCCCGAGTTGAGAACTAGTATGAACTTAAAACATACAGCCAGCACACTGGTCGATTGAAGGGATCAGAGTTTTTGTTCTGCATATTCCTTTTCCGGAATACGACGAATGAACGCACCGGTAAACTGTTAAGTGGGCTCGAGTGGGCCGCACAAACAGGCGTAGTAGTAGCGTTGAAAAGCGACGCATTACGGAGCTACAGGACCTGCATTAATAGAGTTTTCTTTTAACTGAAGTAGTAATTCTGTTAAATTATGTTACTCATTTTTATCTTTTTTTTACTCGAGTTCGAAGCCTTTGTAGATACACAGATCCTTTTTTCATTGTTTGATAGTTTGAGTATTTGACATATCTTCCCAAAGAATTTAGATTTATGACTATGTGCTTTGTGCCCAAACTACGTTACATCAAATACTGAGCAGTTGTTTCATTGGCTGATCTCTGTTTGCTGAGAACGCACAAAGTAAGGAATGAGGAATAAGGAATTGTTCCCAGCAAAAGTGAGAGGAAAAGCGCCTTATAGGACTTTCCCAAAACAGGAAGCAGAGGGTGCAAAAGTTCAAAGAATGACTAAGTGATTGCAGTACTCGAGTCAAATACTGCGAGAGCAGGGATCCGATGTCATGAGATCGTATTTCTGCGTGGGATTGAAATCAATTCCTTCTGTCACAAGCCCATATAATCATTTATTTCCTGTGGGTAATAAGTTTCCTTTAGAAGAACAATAAACATATCGGGTATATGCACAACGAAAGAGTTTTAATCTGGTTTCCAACTGCAGCTGAATGGTATTGATTTTGCATTGTGTTTGTTTCAATAAATACGCAATTTTTGTTTTGTAACATTCTTGTTCATAAGAGTGTTGAGAATTATAAAAAGAAAAAAAAGGAGAGTGCATGGTATAACAAGTTTTGTTTCACTTTATCAGTTGGTAATTATTGGTGTCATGCGAATTTTTTACTGGCTTGCTTGACACGCTTCTGTTTTCATATCTGTACAGGTTCCGGGTTACAGCGCAGAGATGAAGGTCGACTCTCTTGACACTTATGAATTTCCCAACGGCGCTGTGTGGCAAAAGTTATTGAGCGAAAGAAAGCTCAAGAATTGATGACCATTATCAAAATATTTTCTTGTCTTGCTTCATGTTGATTACGAAGTCATCAGTTGTAACTAGAAATAAATGGACGCTCAAGGAAACATCCGGAATTTCTGGTAAAAGAACCGTGTATGCTTCTGCATTTTTTCACCATTTCTCAAACTGAACTAGCATTCAATTGAAATATCATACGTGGGATATTTTTCTAAATCTGTTTTTAAAATAGCAGGAAAAATTTCTCGGTTCTCATATTCCCGGTAATTAAATTATGTATTTAGTTGGACTGTAGAAGATTATTAAAAGTGGCTGTAAAAAACAACATGTAAATATCATGTTTCGCTGTTTATTTTACGTATACGCAGGGACACTACAGGGTGCATCTGAAATGTGGCATTATTAGACAAATTGGTAAAGTTGTTCACGCGGTATATGAGATATCTGGGCAATTCATTAAAGCGATAATAAACAAACGTTTTAACAAGAATACGTTTAATAAGAAATGAATTATTTCTACTCCAGAACTGAAACTGAATGAACAAACACTGACAGTCTTCTAAGAGAAAGTCTATTAGTTTTGTACGTCAATACGAATTCAATTGTGATTTGAAAAGGAGCCGCGGAACATAATGTTAATTTAAGATTATATCAACACTCCGGTATGACTTTCGCTTCTTATAAACTTCAGTGATCAGTAAACAACTAAAGCTGAAAACATCCGTTTTAAACTGCTCAACATTCATTTTATTATAAGCTTCAAAGGGCTGTCTTGCCGCTTCCGTCACCTGGTTCAAGACTATTGTAAATGAAATGCAATTACTGAATATTCGGCGTTGAAGATCAGTGCCTGTTGTTGTTGTTATTCAGTGATAAAAGCAAATAGTGGAGACATCTAAGAGTGAAATGTGAAAAAGTAATCTGAAAGCTTTGAAAGTTCAGTAGAAAACTATTAAAGTATTTACATATCAGATGCAAGTAACCGGAAAGTCAATAAGAAAGACACTCCCTTTCAATTGTAAAATAAACTTTCTCTAAAAACATTTATAGTTCCCGTAAATCCAATAGAAATAAATTTAGCTTGGCTGTTTTGTTGTTTCGCGAGCGCTGGAGTAAGACTTTACTTCCTGTTCCTCCAGACTGTTTTTTGAAAATCAATCTGGTCTTTAATTTCGTGAGTCTCGTCCAGATATTGCTTCCATTGGAAGATAATTTTAAAAATCAGTGAAATACGTCATATCTGTCGATCTTTCATTAACGCTATATTGATTACATCGAAATTAAAGTTTCCAGACCATGCGGAACTGGTTAAAAGTTATGTGCATAAAAAGCAAGAACGTTGTAGCAAGCCAGTTACTTCTCTAGTACAGGAGGAAGGGTTCGTCTTACTTTGAAGGAGAGGAGAGAAGAGAAATCTGCACCGATTGAACCCTGAGAGACCCAAGACATGAGCTTCTGGTGAGAGATTTCAAAAATTGCTTTCCATGAAAACGGAGAGCAAACTGAAACACTCGTAACTTTCGTATCATCGATTGTTTTAAAACATTGCTACTTTAAGAAAGAACATCTGAATTTGCTCAGTGAGAGTGATTTGATGGCGGCTGGGGGAGAGTTGGACATGACAGAGTACAATGACTCCACTTACGAGTGTCCACTGTGCGACGAGGACTTCGAGACTTTGCTACAACAACAAGAATACGCCACAAATGTGGAACTTGTATCGGGAATCTTGACTTCAGTTTTATCTCCGATAACAGTGACAGCGAATCTGTTGTTATTAGCCACGCTAGGGAAGAATTCCTCGAGTTACTTCCGTACCCCGACAATGTGCTTCATCATTGGTCTCGGCGTGACGGACCTGACCACTGGTTTACTCGTGGAACCAGTAAAAGCCTTCTGCTCGCTCGATTTCTACCTTCGTAACCGCAGACGAACAGCCGTGTGTTCCACTTTAGCGGAGAACATGGTGGATATTGTTCTCCCCGCGACAGCAAATGCTTCGTTTCTAATCGTGTTAGCGCTGTCGTTGAGCCAGTACGTGGCGGTTGGCTGGCCGTGCAGGTTCACTAGTATGGTGACAACCAAGGCTGCATGGGTTTCCGTGGCCACGGCCTGGGGGTATTCACTGTCGTTCAGCTTGGTGCAACTGTTCTGGGGTGGGGAGGACAGTGCCAAAAAATTCCTTGCTAGAGTCGACCTGTATGTGCATTCCACAGCCATATCCATTGCGCTAGTTATTGTTTATATGTTGATGCTGAACGCGCTGTACAAACACATCCACCGCCGCCACCGCACAAGTACCATGGAATCGGGTCAGACGCGCGACACCAGCAACAAAGACAACAGCAACGGATTGCAAGAGGCAAAGGTGCAACGAATTCCTAGAATCCGAATGAGGGAGAGCCAGTTTATAAAAGTCAATTTGATCCTGATACTCATCCTGCTACTCAGCGCCATCCCCGCCAATGTCGTTAAGTATGTCATACTAAGCTTAAAAAGTGATTCGCACTTCAGCGTTGTAGAAAGCATTCGGCTTGAGATAGCCAGGAAAGTGACTGATGATGTACTGCTGGTCAAGTTCGCACTGGATGCGTTCGTGTATGTGTGGAGGCTTCCAAGGTACCGCGCTGCATTGCTGCACACTCTGACGGACTGCTGCTGATGGTGCTGCTTGTTTGGTGAATACCCTTCCCACCCCCCTTCGTCTCCCCTTGCCCCGGACAACAGACTGGGAAGCGTGTGCCGACAAGATTAGTTGCGCTTCTTTGCCTGGGTATTACATAACAACACAAACATGTAAAGGAATCGGTTGCACTATGAGGACTTCTTAGTTGTACTATTCAATCGGCGTGAGAGGGTAGTGAAAGCTGACTATACAAAAAGCTGACCATTTATTACAGGTTCTGACAATATAACATAAGTGTTCAACGCGCACGGACAACAAAATACATTCCTTACCAGCCTGTACAGAGTTTCAAACACGAGTTTTAAAGAAGCCGTTTTGTTTTTGAGAATAAAAATACTGTCTGAAGTTACTTTCGACAGTCCTGACGAGACATTGATGGTATTTTCAGACGATAGAATCTCTTAACATAGCTTTTCATATTATATATAAAATAAGAATATTCTTTGCAAATTAAAGCGCTTAATTGATAAGTAATTGTTAGAACTGACTTTTATAAAATGGAGTTAATCAGCTTTTATAGAAAACTATTTAGAAAAGTTTTACCTTCTACACTTTATGGCAACATTAAAAGTACTAATCCTACTTGCATGTACGAAAAATGCAACCAATGTGTAGAGAATTTTGCTATGCACTATCAACAAAACTGTACTGATGCATTTTATAATATGCTAAAAAACACTTACGTGCCTCAGCTCCAAACTTGTGTACAGATTACGTTATGCTGTCAGGATCTATAGGTCAACCAAACTAATCAGAAGCACATTTAGCCACGAACACGATATAAAAGTACATACAGAAAATACAGTCCAGAGTTAGATTTGAGCAGTCCCAGAGCGTGCTTCCAGACGAAGTTCACAACTAATAATAATAATAGTAGTAACAACGAAAACGATAATGATGATGATAATGATGATGTTAATAATGATGATGATGATGATGATAATGATAATGACGATGATGATAATGATGACCATGACAATGATAATAATGACATTGATGATGATAATGATAATGACAATGATGATAATGACGATGATGATGATGGTGATGATGATAATGACAGTGACCATGACAATGATAATGACAATGACAATGGTAATGATAATGATAATGGACAATGATGATGATAATGATGATGATGATAATACTAATGATAGTGAAAAATGACAATGATGATGATGATAATGATAATGGTGATAATGATAATGACAATGATGATAATGATGATGATGATGATGATGATAATGGTAATGATGATAATGGTAATAGTAATAATGATAATACTTAAACACGATGAAATTAAAGTTGCAGCTTGTGGGGTCGTGTATAAAGCCTTATTTAAACCTAGTAATTACCAATTGTAAAATGTGTAAATCTGTTTTAATGGATAAAGGGTCAAGTGACGCAAAAGTCTATGAAAAGCTAAAATTAAAATAGAATGAATTACTTAGATATATAAAAATTCTTTAATTTTAAAGTGCGAACTGCTTATTGAAGTGGCCTCAAAGTTAAAATTGTCGAAGCTCCCTGAATGGCGTAGCCTGGGTGGTAAATCTTTCCTGCTGATTGCTTTGACTGTTTTATCTTTGGCAATTACAGAGTAAGAATAGTTGTGGTGAATCGTGCAAGTCACTGGCGTTTGATACGTTTTCATGGATTTCTCAGTGAAAGACAAGCATGTCAAGGTTATTACATCTCCAGCCGTAGAGGCGATGACCTTTAAAGTAGTATAAATAGGAAGACGAACGTCGGTTGAAAAACTGAAATGAGAAAGTAAAATTTGAGAAAAACGTGGATGGAGAGCTAAAAACGTATGGATCCTTCATGTGGGTGCTAATTACATGTATTGAGTTTTTGAGTACGTTTTTGGTCTATATTTCTTGAGTTCATCTTCTTAGGCAAATATACCCGGTATTCTAAGATTTAAGAGACTTAAGATACCAGTGATGTCGTACCACTGCATGAGAAGCAAAAACCGAATGCAAAGCACCTGCTTTTTCAATGGCTGAATGAAGAGTCGCTTATTTGTTTATATTATGTAGCACATTCATTTGGAAATCATTATTGGCAATTTCAAAATGCCTCACAATTAAATCTTGATTTTGTAATGTCCAATAACTGACGCTTGCTGACGAAAAGGCTTTTTTGCCGTTTTTCACCAGCGTATTGTTAACACCACGAGTGTTTATTCATTGCTCAAACATTTTTAGGTCCACAATTTTCGAAGCAACTTTTCGAAGCAACAAGACAAAATGGCGACTATATTATAATTCTTTTTTTGTCGTCTTTTTCTTGATGGTTGTATTTATACAAAAAACCTCTTGAAAAACGAAACTTTTGTGACTTACAAATCTTAGCATCTCTTGTTCGAGTATGACGGCCAGATTTGATTACTCGCACAAGAAGTGATTCTGAACCCGCACTCTTACACATAACAGCGACTGGATACCTTACCAGCCGATGGTAAGATCTATTGTTTCGTTAAAAAAATTAAACCGCTTTTCGAATTTAATTTATCAAGGCTTGGTTGCACATACTGAAAATTTCTCTGTTTAGTAAAAATTAACAAAAAATAATTCTGCTATTTAAAAGAATCAAATTTTCAGTCTGTGCGAATTAACCCAGCGTTTCGTATTTTCATTTATAAAATGTTTAGTTTGGGCCGCTCCATCACTTGCAAGAAACAAAGATGTTGTTCAAAATCGGTTCTTTATTCTACAAATAATTCGCAAAGTAAAACTGATATCGTTCTTCAACTGTCAACAGGATCTATTTAGTATTTTAGTTTCTAAAATTGATAGTCTGGTAAAAATTATAACAAGTTGTAAACAAAGGAGCAATGCAGGCTCCAGTTTTTCTTGCTACGGTGCGATATCTTGTTTGACCAGCCTCTCGATGGGAAGCAGTTCCCTTTTCTTTTTCACCTCATCCCTCAGGTCCTCCATTCTGAACCCCAACGTTTGGTCCCGGCTGTTGAGCTTGGTCCTGCGACTTAACTCCTTTAGATATACGATAAAAAGCAAAGGAAACCTGATTAAACTGGGTGAAACTCAACAGGAGTGAGAACCAATCTACTGAAGTTTGTTTTGCGCAAGTAGCCATAGTTAATAGAATGAATTGGTTATGAAACTCGGCCAGTTTCTTTGTTATATGTTTTCGTTCTCCATTCCTTTTGTTTGCTGGCCTTGACTGTGCACAAAACACAAAAGGTATAGAAATGCATACCAGTAGAAACATTTGGGTTCACACATAAAACAAAACAATGTCCACGGTCACGGTTTGTTCAACATAAAACAAAGCAGCTTTGTACACTTCTTTTGAAGTTTGTTGAGCTTCATAACCAGTTATTTCTATCAGCTATGGAAGTATCATATAGTAAAGACGTAATATTGTCCCTTATTTACTAAACAGCCACAAATGAGTTAATTTGTTTCCGGATGGTTGGGTTTTGTCCTCAGCACTAGGGTATTTGTTGAAAGTAGTTGGTACGACTAAGGCTCAGGAAATGTTTCTGAAAACCAATTTTCTGTTTTTCTCTTTCATTTACCATCTATCAGAGTTCCACCATCTCAAAAGGCTTTAATTGGCCGCTGTCTGACCACCCTAGCAATTGCTGGTTTCCACTCAATCCCCAGAGATTCAAATGACAAAGGACATGGCGGCCATGTTGGTGTACACAACAAAAGAAAGTAATTACAACTCTATTGTTTTTGTACACCAACATGGCGGCTAGACGTCACATGCAAACCAAGAATTAGCGTAAGCTAACTTAGGGGAATTTATTTGAAGTATTTAAGTTAAGTATTCCTTTTTACTGATTTTGTATGACCGCTATAACTTAATACGGAAAGATTGTTCCTCCCACGAACACGGAGGAGGGGGTCTGTATCTACATCAAGTACGAAATCTCCGAGAACCTACAATGCTATGAGGACCACGAATTATCTGGCTCAAATTAAATCTTTCACGAACACCCCGCGGTTACTCATGCATTTTAATTGCGTTCGTCTATTACCCGGGTCGGACCAGTCCAGCAGAATCCGACGCCACTAGTATAACTAACCACCTGTTCGATAGTTTGACGACAGCGGAATCCATATTCCCTAACATTGGGATAATAATTGCCGGAGATTTCAACCGTTTGAATACTACCCGCCTGCAAAATCACTTCAAGATGAAGCAGCTAGTAAAACTTCCCACAAGAGAGACGGCAACACTCGACTTAATTCCACTATGGATGACCATTTCTCCACACCTGAGTCTTTTCCTCCCTTTGGTCTGTCAGGCCATGACTGTGTTATCCTCAAACCCAAATCAAGAGTTCCTAACCAACACACCAGGAAATGTGTCACTGTCCAAGATATGAGAGAAAGCAACAAGGCATGTCTTGGCCGTTATTTTGTGTGTAGTAGAGATCCAAGACACCTGTGACGAAAAACTGAAAATATTCAGTAAACTGGTTGGGATAGGTCTGGAAAACATCATGCCAGAAAGGACGATCAAGGTTTATCCCAAGGACGCGCCCTGGATGTCCGTAAAGCTGAAGGAGCTAATACGTCAGCGCCAGGCGGCCTTTCATTCCAATAAACACGGCCTGTCATACAAGTTCTACCGCAATGCTGTGAACAGGGAAAGGAAAAGATGCAAGGCAATGTACTACACGTCCAAAGTACAAGATCTTAAAGGTGTCAACCCGCGCAAGTGGTGGCAAGAAATAAACAAGCTATGCGGAGCCAAGAAGCAAAACTCCAACCTGTTTCGCTCTCTCAACGTCCCTCAATACGCCGACGAGTCTCCTCCTGAAATCGTCAACGCCATAAATGACGCACTTTGAGAGCCGCTACAAACCTTCCAACCCCTCGATCGCGAGCTGAATGATCTGCTCTTACCCCTCGAAGAAAATCCAGTGTTCCTTGAAGTGCCAACCTACGGGGTTTATGATAACCTGATACATCTAAACAAGCGCAAAGCCCCCGGCCCGGACGGTCTGTCAAACTGGGTGTTAAAGGAGTATGCCGAACTCCTAGCACAACTAGTAACTGACATTCTGAATTCTTCATATAAGGAACAGAAATTGCCTTCCGTCTGGAAACTTGCAGACATTACGCCCCTACCTAAAGTGAAGCAAGTCACAGACCCCAAGAAAGAGCTCCGGCCAATTTCTCTGACCACAGTCCTTTCGAAGATCGCAGAAGACTTTGTAGTCTGGCTACATTAAACCGGCGCTGGAGAAACTGGCCGACACTAATCAGTTTGGCACCATGTACGGCTCTTCTACCATGCTGGCCCTTATAAGTATGGTGCATAACTGGCTCCAAGCAACAGTTGGTAATGGTGCCTCAGTGCGGGTTATTCTTTTTGATTACCGAAAGCCTTTGATCTGATAGATCATAGTACCTTGGTCGCCAAGTTGAAACAAGTCGACATCCCCAACAGCATCATTAATTGGATTATCAATTTTCTCTTAGACAGATCTCAGAGGGTCAAACTTGAGTAATGAGCTGGGTAGGGTCCCATCTGGTGTCCCCCAGGGGACCAAATTAGGTCCCTGGTTGTTTCTGCTTATGATTAACGA
>JANSTQ010158769.1:0-21195 GCA_026167885.1 Bergia puertoricense
GTATAAGACGAGTAACTTAAACGAAACACTGACTTTTGTGTCAGTTTTGAAAAGTTATTAGGTTAGCATGAAATGAAAATTTTCTCCAGTTATTTTGAGGTACAAGCACGAACTCCTTCATCATCATACCCGATAATGGAATTGTAGACTGCTGTCCGAGCTAAATAAGTCCGAATGAAAATTTCTAATATTGAATAGTACAAAACGAAAACTGCATTTTCCTGATTTCTTTATATGGTTTGCCTTTATATGGTTTGTCTATATGTATACAAAGACATCACAAGGGAAATCCCCACAGTCCCATACAGTACTAGGATGTGAACTAACATGCCGCAGATTCTGCGGGCTGATAAAAACAAGTTAATAGAAGTAGTTAGTAGTAAAAATGCCCTTCTACCTAAAACATTGAAATACAGCTACATCAGCACAAGTATATAGGGATTCTCACATTCATATACTGTTCAAAGGTGCTCGTGTCACATTTCAAGAAAGTAAACTCATATATAACCACTAAAAGCTGTCAAAATAAAGTACACGAATTTGTGCCGCCGCTTCAAAAATTGTTTATTTTCCATAACTCTAATCATCCCTAAATGAAGCCGAGAAATCGTCGGTCGGTACGTGAGAGCGTAAAGAGAACATGCTTTTTCCAAAACAAACAGTAAGATCTAAGCCGGACACGAATTTCCGATGAAATGCACTCAAGCGAATTCCTTCTCGAAATCAAGCGGTAATGACCAAAACCAAGTGCTGCTGAAGTAAAATAAAAATGTAAAAGTTTAAACTCTGAAACGAGAACTATTAGTGATTGTCGTAGTATAAAGGAGGTTGCATTTCTAGGTTAATATGGGTAAGTCATAGATGAGAGTTTATCATTTTATAGCAGAAAGGAAAACGGTAAAACGAAAAATTACCGTTCAGTGAGACAAAAGAATTGCTAAACTTTTCGTGTTCATAGTACAGTGTGACTTTAAATCGTCACTAAAATCTTTAGTGGAATTTAAGACAGTTATCCAAAAGCAACAAAAAGATTTATGCTTTGATTTATAATTTCTACAAAAAATATGCTAATTTGATACCAAAAAACTTACAAATCTCCTTTTATTACTGACCGAAAAGTCGTCAGTCAGTTTAAAATAAAAAGCCAAGCCGGCCATTCAGTCATTCACCAGCAAATGCAGCACACTGCAATAAATAATAATTAGTTATTAGTTTAAGGATAACTTAAAACGCCAAAGTCTGTTAAGATACTACAGTCTGGATGTACTACGAGAACAAAGGAATTTCAGTGACTTTATAAAATGGCAGGCGAACTTGAGAGTATTTGTTTCCACAACTGACGACAGGAAACAGAAAGTCGTTAAAAATAAAGTACTCTCCTAAGTATTGCCAGAATCATCCACATACAAATAATTCGTTTTATTTATAGCAAGCATATTGATTCAGTTTATACGTACATTTGGTGTTCTGCCAGCGTTAAGGATCCTTGTCATGTACGCATGTACTTCCCCTAAAAACGAAAGATAGCCAATCATTTTTATGCATACTTTCACCGAAAATATTACTGCATGATTGCGAGTTCCTGTTTACGGCATCAAATGACTAGATCTGTTCTCTCCCAAGGACAAAGCTGCTGTTTCACACATCCAGCCATTCAGGGACAGCAGTTGTAGGAGACAGCACAGCTTGTGTACGAAGCTAGAACCGTCGCAGGAAATCAAGTAAGTTGTTGTGATTGTATTTCAATACGAAACTGACGCATTGAGTCCCAAACCGAAGTAAGGGCCGATAACTGTGCTATACAGCTCAGCTGTGTAACACGGTGTGATATTTTTTAAGCAACAGGATGTTCACTGAACTGCTCAATTATTCAAAAGCCATTTCATTTTGCCAAACAACAAAAACAAGCTTTTTTCTCCGTCGCTGGAAAGCGATTTTAATATCGTCTTCACCCCTTTTATCTTTTAAGCAATGTGAAAATAAGTAACTAAATGTTTTTGATCTGTCGCAAGTGAGATGTCTCAAATGATAAAGCCTTTCGAGAACATTTATCTATAATTTAACTTTGCGGTTTTCTTTGCCTGTTTGACAACAAAAGTATAAGTTCACCAACTCGTGTCTAACAGTGCTATCTCTCTAACAGCTACACAAGCTTAAGATCTCATGTCTTGCTTGGAAAACGCGGGTCAATCATAGGATGTAGATTTAACTCACAACTGAAATATGTGTACTCGATCCGTGAAAAATGTTTGATTGTTTAATCGTGTTAAGATCTACCTTTTCTCTTCATTCGAAAGTAAATCGTCTGCCGGTAAGTAATCAGCGCTAATTGCTACTAAAATCACTGTTCTTTTAAAAAGAAACAAAATGTGCTGTATTTTCTTCAAGAACTCTGCGAAGTATTTCGTCCTTTTAGCACAAAGCACGCTTGTGTTGGGATTAATGCTCACTGAATCAACTATCTACAAGCACGGAACTAAGTCAGTCAAGGACCTCGAAAATATAAACCAGACCAAAATGAACCGCTTCAGCCCTAAGGTAAAGGTACTAAGTTTTGCCAACCAAATGTTTTTTTTTCACAGATGGACTTCTCATGACTGGGGGCACTTAATGCGATTTCTTTAATTATCAGACACTGTATGCCTAGCGAACGTCCCTTGGTATTCCCCTCATGCAGACTTACCCCGTGCTACCACATAGTTTCTTGCTTAATTTCTCGGGCGGTTCAAATCTTTTGTGGGTTACGAGGTAAACAAAAGCATTCCCTTTCAGTTTGTTCATAGTTTCTTTTCAGCGAATACATCCAAGAGTCGCTGTCACTAAAAAAAATATGCATTAAAAGGCACACTTCGGTCAAATGCAACCAAAGATGAAAACAAATAAATCGCTCAGTTGCGTTAACTTTAGTTTAACTAATTGACACGAATTCTATTCCGTTAAATTATCGTTCTATTCATTAAATGGTTGATCGGGTTAAAAAAAGGAATCATCTTGAAAAATTACTCATAACTCTGTTCCTGCTGCTGCACAGATTTGTATAATGAAACACGAGCTCGTAATCACCACGAAAACTAGAGCAGTATATCCACACCGTTGGTGGCTAACAAAAGTGTGCCATTTGAAAATAACTGATCAGAAAACAGTTCGGACTACCACAGAAAGGCCGGGACTTGTGCTGTGACGGCTAACTACAAAATAGTGACAACAAATTTATTCGTCCTGAACTGTCGAAGTTCCGTATTTAGTTAATGCTCACTGGAAAAGTGTTTTCCCTTCGTAAGAGGAAAATAAAAAAGGTTAAGTTATTGTCAAAACGGCGTCAGTTTTTCAAGTGCTTGAGAGAAGGAACAATGTCAATGTTCAATATAAAACATCTTTGACAGATAAGGACATGAATATGGAAAGTAACCAAACTAACTGCAGAAGACAATGAGAGCTCATATCACTATCAATCTCCCATCACATATGTCTAACTAAAAAAAGTTGCGTTTGATTCTATGGAGCTGAGATCAAGTTCAGGAGTTCTACAGATACATTGCAGATATCAAAGATGCTGAAAACTAACAACAACTTCGTACCGCATCGCAAAGCAGAACGAACAAACGAAATTAAAATGAAAACTCGCATTGCCTGTTTCCATGTCCACTGGCACTGTGTGCAGAGTTCGATAGTGTCTTTTTTAATTGTCGAAATCTCTGTTTATACCCAGATACGCAATATTAAACATTTTAAACGGCCACGTATCACACATAAAGTCGTCACGTGTCTTTCACAGCATTCCGTGAGATTTTGGATGGCCAAGCTAATGTTTTCTTCGGTTAAGTTTAATTGCTGACAAGTATTTCGAATCTGTCCAGACCTCGACTCTCGACATCTTCAAGATTAACGCGTGTTTCTGAGACACAGTTTTCCTAGGTAACTAATAGATTCCACTTATTGCACTCTTACTTAACAAATTGTTTCAAGATTCGCTTATTTTTTGTTTACTGAAAGAGCTGACATTTCTTAAACTTGGGAAAGTGAAAAAGGGTGTGATGTTTAACAATGCTGTGAAGAAGAAGGTGTAAGAATGATGTTTCGACATATGTCTTTGCCGCTAAAATTAGCCAATCAGCAAGCTCGCATGCTGTGAGGCAACGGCCCTATGATGGCAGGGTTGACCTCTCGTTTACCAGGCAGTATTATGTTATAACGCCCCTGGGAAGGTCAGTATCGTATTCTGCACGAAAGAAGAACAATTAATTTGCGAACGGTTGGATTCTTCAAAGGCTCTCCGTACGTATATTCATGACTTGAGACACAGAGTGCAAGCCTCAAATAACGCTAGTCTTCTTTGTCCGTGATTTAGCCAACGAAGTCTGTCATCATTCAATTTTAGCCACATTATCGAGTTTTAACAGCGGATTATGGTTAAATGCTCGTCTGCAATAATTAATAAATGATCTCTCGCTTACCAAGAATGTGTTGCTCTGTTTTGATTAATCGTTAATGAGTCCGCTGATTGACAGCGTCACAGGAATGGGAACACTTGGGCTGTACTAGAGTGAAAGAACACAGATATTGAATGCAATAGGGTCAAATACTTGAATGTGTTATTTTTGTTTCACTGGCAGAACGGGAGAAGGGCTACAGACGACTATCAAGCGCAATGGCTGGTATCTTTGGACGAATGCCGCCCTACTCTTCTAATACAATGAACTTTCCTCCAGCGGGTTTTGAGTACTTCAACCCAGAGCCTCAGCAGTATGGTAAGTTTGCTGTTTCTGTGATCACTGACTGTTTGAGCATGTGCAATGAACGGTTCTTTCTCAGGACAAACACAGCGCGCGTTGTCTTAAAGTCCGCCATCAGGTGCTTTCTGTACGAGTAAATCTTCCTAAAGGACAATACACATATACAGTTATTACTGTGTTTTGATATCTAGCCTCAAGTCAGTTGTCCATTGCGTTTTTTAGTTGTATTCTGAGCTACAGCTTCAGTTCTTTATCCTTCAATATTTCCACAAACCCTTTATGTTAACTAATGAAAAACGACAACAAAACGAAAACTGAAGTCTGTGGCTAAATTACCAAACATAAAGGGAAACAAAACTTGTCTCTTTTCTTGTTAAGGCAGTGATAATCGCAAGGGAACGAATTAAATCTTGACTAGAACTAAGCACACATTTTGGTCCAGAGTTCGCATGACACGTGCAAAGGATTGATCTGTTTCTTTTAATATTACTTTTACCCAAATCCATATCCCAAACTCTCAAGATTTAGCACGATAACCCCTAAAATACTGACGCGTGTCGAGTTTAAAAAAGAAAACAAAGACTTCAAAATACAAATAAATAAATGTCTAGTTTCAGCAACGTTCATTGCAAACAAGACGGCAACTGGACTCTTGCTGTGACTACTGTCTGCAGCTATAACGACTGTCGTCCGCAACGAGTCCTAATTGCATTTTAACAGCGTGTCTTTAGAAAACTGCATGTTGGCTTGCATATGTAAATACTCAAATTGCTTTTGATATATCAAATTGAAAAGCTGCTTGAGGGCAGAATTGAAATAACTAGATTTGCTCAACTCAAATCAGCACATTTCCACGTACGAAAGTGATTGCTTCATTAGTTCTTGGTAAAGTATGACATCTAGTTAATTTCTCCTTTCCAAATCATTGTTCATGAAGTAATATTTATTCAGGTCTTTGAAATCACAAACCAAGAACTCAGCGAGCTTTTTGAAATTCTATGAGAATCCAAGGAAATAATAAACACATGTCTAAATTCCTTCACCGCCAAACAAACACCTTTCAATGACAATTACTACGCCGGCAAGAAGTCGACAATATTTATCTTTCTAATTTGTTTATAGTTGTTGATGGATTTGTGCTTTCATCAAACATTGGATTAAACTATCAGATAATTGTTAACCAAATTATTAGTGTAAGCTTTACCAAGGAGAGAGGTAAACGAAAATATAAACAAAAATGCGAATAAAAGCTCAAACGGGCAAGTGCCGATCACCGAGGCAACCTTTACAATCCATATTTTCAGTTGAAGCGCTACTGTTTCATTGTTCTTGTTTAGTACTTTCAACTGGGCGCCAGAAAACTCAAATCCTCTCAGCAATGAAGATCGTGCACCTTAACTTTAAAGAAATATAAATGCCTCATCGGTTCGTGTTGAAGGACTTCAGTTTTGAATTGACCAAATTCTGTATTCTTCCTGTATAAATTTTCTTCCCAATGAACGAATGCACAACAGAAAAATCTCGATTTGCAACGCGCAACCGACAACAGTTAGGGTTAGGGTTAGTTGTGTGACTGAAGTTTTGAACTATTAATTACTGTGAATGACTGCATGTTTTATTTCAATTCAGCACTGCTATAGTTTCAATATCTTTGAGTAATTTCTGTTTTCCGAAACGCAGACTATTGAAGCGATGTCGTCACCTAAGCAGATACCTGTAATACAAAATTCCAGATTATGCTTAACCAGTGGTACCACATGCAATAATATAAACTTAAGTTAATTTACCCTTTTACCAGCAAAAAATCCGACAGCAGATTGTAGTTGAAGACAATCCTTTAACTACAAGCAATATTGTAAATGCTTTGAAGTTCTACTAGGACTGATTAGCTTGTAATGAACGAAAACTGTCCCAATGTCAGATAAAACTACATGTTTTTTTTATCGGCTAACAGTTCTGTGGACTTAAGAAGCACATAATCAGTACTACAAAACAACAAATATTTGGTTTAGACTTTTCAGCTTGGTCACTTCCCTTGATCACTGCTGGAGGGAAAGTCGAAAAGCTGGGTTCTTGCTATGGTTGATATACAACAAAATCGTTTTATGAAACAGACAATGTTTTTTTAATTCTTCAAAGCACCTGCCTGATTAGAAGATTGTGGCAGAATCCTGTTTTGTAACTAAAAGTCGAATGTGAAATATTCCTTAACGGACTTTAAGACAGAACCTTAAAATGAACAGTTTCATTTTGATAAAGTCAGTCCCAAAATAATTAAACTTAATCCACGATGTTCTCACAAAAAGTATATTGCATTTGCATTGGCTTGCATTGAAAAGTAAATTTATTAAAGTCAAACTAAAACTCTAAAAAGAAACTGCCCCCCACGAATGCTAAAAATTCAAATAATGTTTGCACCACAAAAGTTGTTCTCGAATGAGAAAAAGAAATGACAGAAAACAGAATAGTTCCTTCTTGGCTTAGGTGAATACTCTGAATTGTTAATGGTCAAATTAAAACTACCCTGGACAGCACGATGACTTCAACATTTTGCGGTACATACTGGTGCGTAACAGCCAAATCCTAAAGGAACAAGTCAATAAAACAGTTTCTTTTACAGTTTTAAACGAAGTTCTTAAAAGAAGGGCCAAGACAACACATCAAAATTTAACTCAAGCAAGCTTAACAAACTGCCAAGTTGGCTAGCTCCAAATCCAGAGACAACTAAGTGTTTTGAAACTAAAATCAAATCAGTACGTGATCATTATAAATTTATTCTTAAAATGGGCTCTGTTCGATAAGTGCTTTCAGCTTCAACAAACCATGATCTCTTCGTTAACTGGCATAACTTAAATCAATGGCATTCTTCAACTTTGTTAGGGACTAAGAAGTGGTCAGGGTAAAGCTATTACCGATTAAATGGCAAATTATCAGATTTATTCGCCGATTCTCACCCCCACCCTAAAACGTGAGTGTGAAGACTCCGCACACAGTTGCAGAACTGAGATGAGAGCAAAACACATTGTAACCATTAATTCATCAACAATTAATGAATCGTGCAACAGCACATAGAAACCTGAATAGAATCAATCAAATGTCAATGTGTGGAATAAGTACCCAAACAGAGAACTGACAATTCATTTCAATCAGATTTACTTTGCAACTGACATTCTTTAAAATGTGGCACTTGTTTAGGTTGACATTTCCCCACCTACTATTGCTGTAAGGCGCCAGGTTGGCTATTCTAGCCTGCAACCACTCAGGAATTATACACGCAAGTTTAAACAGCTGATTATGGATCTTGCTATCGAGAAATGAGTGTTACATTGATTCAGAGGCATTGTATTAAGAGTACAATCTGGATGTTCAAAACAAAAATGATATGTCGTTGGTATTAACACTCTTTTCCACACAGTGACATACAATAATTGGTAATAATTTTCCTTAACTTTAACAGTATGAAAAAGGGTAATATGCCAAATTAACGAATCAGTCTTTGTGACTGAATACTGCTCGCTGGTAGTGGTCGCATGAAACTGGTATGTACCCGAAAGTATCACACTAACAACTTAAAACTCAAAACACAACTATTTTAACTTTGAGTTTTTTGAAAGGAAAGCCACACCTGACTCTGTACTGAACCGATTTGTGGTGTGTGTACCGTTGCAGGAAATCCCTGCAAAATAGCAGATGAGATGGATTAATATAAACAATCTACGAATCACTGTGATCTCGAAGGAAAGTTCTCAGAAAATGGGGCGAGTAAGCTTGCTAAATATATTTGAATGGTAACAACTACGCCAACAACTACAAATAGTACCAACTCTTGCTCTACTACTGTTTCAAATACCAAAGTTTCAAATGTTAACGAATACTCATAACTTTTCAACTTGGGTGAATTATTAACACCAAATACTTCTACTCTTTAAGATGGCCACAGTATGGTATTTCGAAAGCAAGGACAGAAGTTGGGATATTCTCAGTTTATTCAGTTTTATAATATCGTATTTAGCATGTCAAGACGTCAAGCGTTAAAATCAACCAAAGTCACGTGAACTTTCAACATATCCACCATTTCAGCATTTCTTGAGTAGTAAAACCTTCAACTGTTTTTTTTCTTGAGTTGAGTTAGACATCCAATATGCTTCTTGTTTTGGCAAGATAAAATAGTGACATATGAATTGTCAGAATATTTCAGAAACAATTGCACCTGACAAAGAGCTGAGCAAAATGTTTTGTCACTACAGGACAACCAGTCTAACCGCGTCATTCACAAATTATAATTGAAGTTTCTACTCAGTACTGCTTTATGTCCGAAATTTGTTGAACAGTCATGGGTGTGATGGTACGTGAAATGCTCATTTGATCGAGAGGAGTTGCTGGTTACAAGTTACCTAATTTGTTTTATGATCTCCACGCACAGTCAAGCCAGAATAGGATTCGCCGGCCAAGCTTACAGTATCCACTCCTTGCCCTTCAAGTCATTGTGGAGCAAATTAATCTGTGAACTTTCCCTGAAAGTCCCAGAAAATCTTAAGTCAGCGAATGCCAATTTGAAAAAATTTAGGGAAGTGTATGGAAGTACATATAGTAAGTATATGACGCACAAAGCAGGAAAGAGTCAGGCCGAAACAAGGAATGGCCAAGTACAGAGCAGCTTTAAAAGTACAAGTCAAAACACAATACGGAATGTTTGAAAATGATGTTCTAGTGTTCGGTGTACAGGCTATATGTTTCTCTGAACTTCGGTGGATGTTTTTATGGTTAATTATAGATATTGAAATCTTTATGTCATCTTCTGAAAGAACATTCTTTTCCAACAACAACAACAACAACAACAATAAAAAGAACGACAACAACAATATTTATTTTTTAACTCACAGTATTACAACTTTTTATTTTTAAAATCTTGACAGTTTAAATTGGTTCCCTTACTGTCATATATTTGGCTTCAATTTGGTGACACCAAAAGACTATTTAAAGACAACTCTAAGATGTAACGTATAACTAAAACCATCAGTGCACATCTTTACTTATCCGCATCATAATAGCTCTACATCAGTAGGAATACATTCAGCAATTGAATGAGAGGGAAAAATCACAAAGTTAAAAAGGACGCCCTGTGGTGTTAGAAGTACTGCACCAAATCATTAAAAAATCAAAAACACAAGTTTCAGTAGTTAGAAATGTTACAAGGCCAACTATCTTGATGGTTACTGTTCATTTTTTATTCTTTACATTCATTCTGTGAGCTAATTTTTAGCTTTATCATATAAGCGTTCGGAGCTCTCTATATTTATTACCATGCATAACCTTTTAACCTGTAAAATTGTTTTTTAATATCATAGTAACATCAACGGAAACAAAAAAGTGAATGCAACAAACTTCTTCTGTTCGTTTATGGAGATCTCATATACAGCTGTGTTCCTTGAATCTTGGTTAACCCTCATAAAATAGTATTTAATATAATATTAAGTCATTAACTTAAGCTAAATATGTCGAAATGTAAAACTCGGTAGGACGTACAATTGGTGTTTCTCTTCGTGTTTTGTTTATAAGACAAATATTTGAGTTATCTTCATCTCTTTTGATAGACCTTCTTCAAGAGCTGCATGATAAATGACGCACTTTACAGTAAAGGAGGGTTGACAAACTCTGACAGACTGAGGCTTTGTGTTAATGCCTTCGTGATATAAAATCATTTTTAACCTAACCCTAAATAGAGGTTCCATGATTTGTGAAAGGAATATAGTTATTGGAGAAAATGTCTGTTTTATATTGAAGAGTAAGACGATGAGACATTCCACCTGGACACTCTCAAAACATCTTTAAAACTAACAACGCACATAGCTAATGAGTAATGTACCAATTTTCTAAGAGGCAAAAAAAAACCTGAAACATTTTGAAAAGTTTTGGGGGGGTTGTGATTATTTTCAAATAGAAGTTTGAATCTACTTGCACTACGTAAACTGGTTTTGTGCTGATAATTATGCAACCAACAGCAAATTATGTCTTACTTCCCAATAACCATATCCCCCACTTATTCGGGTAACCGCATTAAGAATATTGAAGAAGTATACTGAGAACTAAAGAAAATTATATTAGGCAAATATTATATGACTTCCTACAACAACTAAAATTTGTTTAAGGTATTCTTGACAGGAATTTTGTTTCATCATTTCTTGACGGAGAAACTGTGGTTGAGCAACACTGCACTTGGAAAAGAATCAGTTTCCCATTTAGACTCCAAGTGCCATATCTTTAGATCAATATATAAATCAATTAAAAATCCTTTGCTTTCTTTGGTGTTTGAAACATTTCCGTTATGAAAGTGGTCATCAAAAAGTTCAGGAAGTGTTTACTACTAAGATATCGATAATTTAAGATAACTTTTTACAAAGAGTATTTGTCTAACATAATCGTTTATAACGTCTGGTGTTTTCTGTTTGACGTCAAATATAGTCATTCGGCAACCACGGATGACTAGTGGTCACACTGATATAACCACGGATATGTTAGAAGCAATAACCTTCTAGGTTATCAATAAATACAAGCATTTCCGATTCCCATTAATAAAGTTTACACAAAAATCTATCGGTCTTTGAATTCTGAGCTGCAATATATTCGGCACAACATCTTCATGGAGAAACTCTTCGGTTTTAATACTGAAAGGTTTCGTAATCGTGTTGAAATTCTCTTCTAATATGTTAAAATAAAGAGTTTTTGTACTCTTTTGTGCAAAGAAGAGAAGGAAAGGATTTCGAAGGCAAAAATTTAGAGAAGAGCGCGAAGGGAAACGTAACTATCTACTAAGTTTGACTTATTTTGAAACATATCTACTATGGTTCTTTTACTGAAATAAGTTTCTTAATTAGTTTCATGGTTGCTGATGCAGCAATAAAACAACCATTCCGCACAGATAACAACAATGAATGGATTGCCATTTCATCGTACGAATATGAAAAAGACTGTTGGCGAAAGCTCGAATCATTAACAGATCCATGATAGATTTTTAAAAACAATTCCGTCATAGTCATAGGAGGATTAAGGTATTAAGAATATATGAAACTAATTAGTACAATATTAAATGTAATAAAGCCAATCGTTACGACGACAATTGAAGAATTAGTCAATATTGATACAAGAAAGATTAAAACATGACAATATCGTTACCTATTACCACAAGGGCAATGCATTTCTCTTGGCAAACAGATGTTCATCTGATTTGTAGAATGCCTCGAGGAATGATATAAGAACTGAATCGCTGCAGTCTACAGGACAAACAAAGCTAACAGGGCGATCTTTTCATTTATTGGTATCATTTCACACTGACCCTCGTCGGTAAAGACTTGTCACTATGCTGCACTATTCTCGGCTTTTCAATGATCTTATTATTTCTCTAAAGTTGCCCAAAGTTCTGAAAACTCAACAGTCAGCATCTCAATGTCTAGACCAATTATCCTCTAAGGATTACATGGCTCGGGGCATTTCCTATGTTGAGTTCTGAAATGACCTGTTTATAACCATTTCATCATTTTAAATCCGTTGGTTTGGGCAGAGGCAGAAGAAAATTAATTGAGTGTGGATTAGATACAAATATGGGATGTCCAGTTTAGAAATGATATAGAGAAATTGTTTGCAGAAGTTTCACGTTGGTTTGAGGTAGAAATAAAATAACAAAAGACAAAAGATGAAAAAGTCGTGTAAGTTTTTTTACTTTGTCGTACTTTTACTTGATGCTGGACTCTCACTATGGCAGAAAACGGAATTCGTGAAAATACATTCACTGAAACGAATAATTTCCAGCACGTTGATTTTCAACTGAAAGTATTTGGTAAGTGGAATGTTTGTAGTCATAAACATATGTTGCGTTGACTCTGTCATCATAAAACAAAACCTGGTACTGTTTTGCCATTCGGCACAACAAAAAGCTTTCACTTCATTAAAACAAAGAACTTTTTGTAATGACTGCTAATTTTAGTCAACCGTGCACCGTTATGGTTTTTTCTTTTATAGAGTTTAATAGGCTTGAAATTAAACAAAAATATCTCAGGTCTATGGTTCTCTGTTATATTTTTTATTGCCATTTTAACTAAGTCAGCTAACACAATATTTTCTGTTGTGACTGTGCTATTTCGTGCTAGATCAATCTAAATTTTCAGTGATGGTTCTGGGGACAGTTCGTGGTTCACTGATATATTTATCTTCGTCTTCGACGATTGATACACAACCGACCCGAAATTCTGAGAGGAATGTTCAAACGGTGTGTCTTAACATGCTCTATAACAATATGAGCAGGACTGGTACAAAACTTTGTCGTCCAAGTATAACTGATTTCCCAGAGTATTTACAACAATGGACGTTGATCTTTAAAAGCAAAGTACAAACATTTATCATCCAAGTATTACAAGCACATTAAACACTGGTAACATCAAAAGTTTAATTTCGGTATAGACTGATCTGCTGATGATGACTTGGACATAAATTAAAATCAGTTTACCATGAGTTTAAAAACACATCACATACTATTAAACTGAAATTCGATCAAGTACAGTTACGAGCTGTGCAACACAATGAATCAATGTTAATGACACGATGATTTCAGTGGAACGCAATGTTACTGATATGAAGTGCATCAGCTGTAAACGAAATCTAAATACCTATAATAATTGAGTTTGTAATGGCTTTCAAGCGAAATCAGTTTTTAACTCTTTTTTTTACATTATGTTGGCACTGACACTGCTACAAACCTATTACACAGTACAAAAAAGCAAGCAGTTGAGTTATTATCAGTGCGAGTGCAGGAACCATCTGTCTCAGCATAAAACAGAAACACTTCTTGTTTCTTACAAGAGCTTAGGACCGTCAAATTTCATGCTGCAATAAAGTTGCGAAAAGATGTCTAACTTGAAAACATTATCGCCAATAACAATTTCATACGCTAACTTTAGTTATTAAAATTTTTCGGTCTTAAAAGTTACATATTGGACTTATTCTGCACTGCAGACGTCTACAAACCACATTCCAAAAACAAACCCAAATCCGATCGATTACAGCTAGTTACAAACAGCTTAGTACTTGCAAATCACGATGAAACACTTGTCTCTACTCGTATAAATAATATAGGTTCGCGTTGCAAAGCAGCTTAATTAAAAAACAGCATTCGTGAAGCCTTCGAAAATCAAAAGCTTGAGGCAAAACTTAGCTTTCTCCAGTGCCTTGGCAATTTTCAGTTTGGTCTTCCTATACCACCTTATCCGAGTAACACAGATGCGCTATGAATCACATCAATAGTAACGTTTGCAATTCCTTTAAACAACCTCTTATATAATGAAAATGTCAGTTAAAATGACACTGGAACGTTTTCTTAACAATCAATTATTTTTTCTGCTGGTATTTCCAATCAGTCTTTAACACCTACTCTTAATCCTGTCCCTAATACTGTGTTAACTAGATTCTGTCTTTAATCCTTTTTCTGTCTGTGGTTTTTCGTTGCTTCAAAATTAGCCTTTCGAGGTTTGCTTAAGTAGTTTTTCTACAAAAAGTGTCAGTCACACAATTTACTTTTCATTTGTGGCGTAAAAAGCAGTCAAATTGGTCCGTGACGTCGTAATGCTTAATCAAAGTGTAAACAAATGCTTATCCAACTTATCCCTGAATTTCTTGCGTTTTTCAAGTACATTACAAATCAGGAGTTTTCAATGCCTATTTTCGACATTGTTTAATGTATAAAATCGTGTTACACTAATCATCAAAATTTGTAAATGCAAAGACGATTTATAAGTGTAATAACAGCTTTATCATCATCATCATCATTATTATTATTATTGTTATTATTATTATTATTATTATTATTATTAGTGTTATTATTATTATTATTATTAGTGTTATTATTATTATTCTAAACAACATTTTAAACGTAAGGTAGACTTTTATGAACTTATAATAGTTTATCTGCTGCCTTAAAAGCTCATCTTCACTAAAAAGCAAATGAAGTGACACTGACCAGGCTAAAGATTCAATCTCAAGTAAAGCCTATAGGACCACTTATAAATACGTTGCTCGTAGTTAAAATTATTGTCTTATTATCCAGGTGGAGTACCACCACGTAAACAGCGAAGGGAGCGAACGACATTTACCAAAGCACAGTTGGAAGTTCTGGAAGAGCTGTTTGCTAAAACACGCTACCCAGACATCTTTATGAGGGAAGAAGTGGCAATGAAGATTAGTCTTCCGGAATCAAGAGTTCAGGTACTTCTCTATTTCATGCAACACCTTTGTTTAGCATGATTTGTGGATCACCTGCAGAATGGTAGTTGTAATCTGTTATAGTTGGTATACACATAGCATTTATAAAAAATGTTTTTTATACAAAGAGTTCTTCAATCACAGATGATTTTCAGAAAGGCCACGAGAAGCCCGATTACACAGTACATATTAATATTATAAACAAACATAAAGTAAACAAAATTATTCTTGGAGTTGTTCAGATTGAAACCGGCATCGAGCATTAAAATGCTCAAACCCTAAAGATTTATTGATTATAAAGTTCAAAGACGTTGTCTCACTGAATTGAAAACAGTTTGGGACAGGCAGAAAACTGATATATCATAATCATGGCATTAATTCGGGCCCTATAAAGAAGACCACAAACTGAGTATTTATCATGTCATTTTTCATGTGTGTTTTTCAAAAGCTTTAACGTAACCTCACAATTTACACTGCAATCAGCTTCAGATCTGAAGCTCATTAAATAGACGTGAACTCCGTTTATCACGCTGCCTTCCAATTTCAAACAGTGGCAGATTTTCGGTCCACATAGACTAAGGTTTTTGTTGATTTAACGGAGTGAATAGTGGAGAATGGATCCTGTCAATTTGTTTGTCTCGTGAAGAAGGAAAAGTTCTAATAACTGAATCTTCTCTTTTATAACGTCTTAATTTTTTGTTTTTTGGTACTTCTTGTGAATCTATCCTATGAAGCTTACCCGCTGTTGGTCTAGCTACAACCCACTTTATGTTCCTATTCAGCTCTTACCAGTATCAGAAGCAAACTAAGTTAGCAACACTAATAGTAATACGCACGAAGACGCAAGCACAACATGCAAGAACAACAAGAATCTTCGTCACTGTGTGCACAAGGAGTCTCAATGACACCATTGTATGACTGGTTCTAACTCAACGAGAACTATTCTGTTTCATTTACTTTAATAAGTCTTCTCTGGTTAGTAACTGAAGACAGAAAAGTAAAAGAACTGTATACAAGAACTGAGGGCCACTAGCAAGCTCTTAGTAAAACAAACAGCCAAAGGTATATGAAACGTGCTGTGTCCTGTATTTTTAATAATAGAATACTGAAAGAGATGCAACATATACATATGTATAAGATTTCGTGCGTTTTCTGTTTTGTACCTACATGGCCAAAGATCATTACACGAAATTATTATTTTTTTGTATTTATAAATTCTCCCGAGGTTAACTGAAGGCTGAAGCAATAAATTACACTACTGCCTTAAAACTGTTCGCGCTGCTTAAAAGTATGACAATCTTGATTATAAATGTAACATGAAATGCAATTCAGAAACTCTTCAAAGCTTACCGCCAAAGACACCGAAGGTAATATGTTTTATATAGCCCAAGGGGACTGAAGCTACTTCATCCGAAACTGCTTCCTTCTATATTACAATCTATAATTAAATATCGTACCATTTCGGTAAGTTTTTGGGTTTTTTATGCTAAGTACTAGTGCACAGAAACAGCTTGACTATTTGTTTAAAATTACAGATGAAACTGATGAATTCAGAATGCAGTTTTAGTATATGTTCGACTTGCAAAACAATTTGAAATATAACATCGTGTTGATAAATGTTCAAAGTTTCATAACTCTACTATTTAGTTATGGTCACGTTATTTTAAAGTTCAGAAAGGCGTCTTGATTGATACTGTGCAGTATCGCTGTAAAATTAGTGGACTCATGATAGACAAGGAAAATATTCGTTTCTAAACTTAGCGTACACAAAAATAAAACTCGGGCTTGCATTAGAATTATCTATCTAGACTTACTATTTAACAAAATGTCAAAAACTATGGAAATTAAATTAGGAAACTGTTTCGCTTAAAACAAATACAGAGAAAGAAACAACTTATGCGATCTTAGTCCATTTTGCCTGTTTACTCCAGACTAGAAGTGGCTGTAAAACTTTTAAAAACTGCCTTTTTAAGAATTTTCGTGTACTAGCTTCATCAAGAAGATGAGAAATAAAAAGCATGTCGTGACATCATCAGTACATATATCTTGATGAAGTCCGACAATTAATTTGTAATAAAAACATAAAATATCAGTACACGCCTGTCACTTAAGGGGACAAGCGCGTCAATTAGTCTTCGCTACATAATACACTAAATCGAAGCAAAATAGACCACCAATGCAAAATTACCGACAATCCGACAGGCTCTTCTTTTAACAAAGTCCTTGAGCCGAATTTGTCGCAGTCAGTAAGAGTTAAAGTTGCTAATTAATTGAAAATAATCTTTTGCGATTTAAAACAGGATCCACATTAGTACTTTTGCCTTATGCACGCGTCCTGTCAGTAGGGTGACCTGGGACTGATTCTCGGCCATCTTGTCTCATTAGACGACTGTCAACTTCGCATTATCAAAGCGACAGGAAACAGTTCGGCTAATAACTGTCTTATTAATACTTGTTACAATTTTCCGTTATACATCACGAACTAAAAAGGATTAGTTTTTGCCCAAGTTACATCAGTATTCTTCGTTCTTGTTATAAATATTATAATACGAAATCTTCTAAGTTTAAAAGATAAACATATTTTGTAAAATGTAGTTTTATTTTTCAAAAGTAAAATAACACACAATAAAAGGTCAATCATCGAGCACTGAATCATGATCAGAACATTCATTATCACGTTTTCTTTCTCTCAACGGAAGACTTAAAAGCACGGAATTGTATTAAGGTGGCTTGCACCAGTTTTCATTTACATTGTCACTATATTTGACAAGTTATTTTCCCACTTATTTATTAAAGATTGCTCTTCAGCCAATGGTAAAATAACAACTACTCTTCAGGAATTACGATCCCACTCTAATTACGGTATCCATGGCAACCCTATTGGGTCTTATGTGCACACTGTTTTTGACACATCAAGAGAATTTTACCCGCAAAAATCAGGCAGTGTACTTTAGCTTTTGTTCTAAAAACATAGTCATATTAAGAAAAACTATTCCAAAAATTTTTAAAGATTTTTTTTAAAATTTAATTTTATGTAGCTTCTACGCTCAAAACAACTGGTAAATACTTTTAAGAAATCACTCAATTATGCTTGAAATGTTAAGAAAACAAGGCGATGATAACATCAAGAATTGAAACGTATTTATTGCTTTTTTTCTCCAGGTGTGGTTTAAAAACAAAAGAGCAAAAC
The DNA here is from genome assembly GCA_026167885.1 of Bergia puertoricense. Lineage (NCBI taxonomy): Eukaryota > Metazoa > Cnidaria > Anthozoa > Zoantharia > Parazoanthidae > Bergia > Bergia puertoricense. Next base: position 18,172 of record JANSTQ010158769.1, read on the forward strand.
TGCGGCAGCAAAGTAAAGGACAGACCAAGCAAGAGAAACCTCCAAAGCGAAAATCTCCACCTCCCCCCGACTCATCCTGCAAGACAACGCCATCACCGCCGCATTCACCCTCGTCCTCCCCCCTGGCTATTCATCAAGCCCCACACCAACCCCGACAGTTCCCAAGTTATAATGGTCCCATGCCTAATTGGTGCAGCGAGCAGAGCATGACGGGAGCGTACGGGATGCAACGACCGAGATATCCACCCACTAACGTTATAAGCAGCACAATGAATCCCTCGGCACCAGTCTTCATGCCACCACCGCCACCACCGCCACCACTGTATCACCACTCGCCCCAGGACTACTCGTACATGTCGAACAGTGGTCACATGAATAGTAATATGGCTATGAATGGAAATATGCCGAACATTCAACATTATCTATGACTAGAAAAATACAAAACTACTTGACAAGACTGAGTATCACCCAGGAAATTTCAGTTGCCAAGAATTGAATCTATTATTGTTTCTCCATATTGCTGCCAATCTGCACTTCAGTAACGTTAACAACTTAAACTTGATAGAGGATATATTCTTGGATCCATATTATGTGTTTTTCAAAACACTCAAATTAAAATGTCTACAAGCTATTAATACAACGCTGCATGAATGTAAAAATGTGTGTAAACTTGAGATATTTTCTTCTATTGTCAACCAAGGAAATCAAAGAAAATTTAACAACCATTCGACCTTACATTTGCACTGTATAGACTAAAAGCACTTCTGTTGAGCGTCATCGTCAAAAGTTGTTTTCAGCTTTGCACTAGCACTTCCTGCAAAGGACTGTTTTGGTTCGAGAGATTATAGATTTTAACAAGTTGTTTTCTTTGGATATATATATATAAATTTTAGGAATAAGAAATAAACTCACTAGCTATCGACACATTTGGAGGTGTCACGATTGTAATTTACGGTGTTAAAAATACAAATTAACTAATTTATGTAAATATTTGTTCTCACTACAATTTATCATTTCTAGAAGTAAGTAACATTAAATAGAAGATTGCTCGTCATTGTGTTAAAAGGCTGTTTTACGGCTGATTCATCGGAGTTTCTCTTTTTCATAAGTTCGGCATCCTAATTCATCAACAAAGACCTAGTACAGGATGTATTCCAGGGACGGAAAATAAAATGAAGATGAACCCTAACGGGACAAAGAACTACAATCCAATTTAATCGTAACCAGAAACAGACCATCCGTGCTGTATGACAGTCGATAAACAAATATTGGTATCTTAGCAATGCCTGTTTACAAATATTTTAACTTGAAACCTTCTCGTCAATAAATCTTTGAGCAAGCGTAAAGAGGTGAAAAATCCCTGTGAAGAGTTCTCGAAAGCTTCTTGTCTATCTTTAGAAAAACTGAGAATAAATATTTTGTTTGTGTTCTTCGTTGTCCCAAATATACTAACTTCAAGATATAATTAATGTCGTTTTGATTTCTTTTTGGGGCAAAAATGGTTGAAAACTTTTTTCTGTCGAGTCTTGTACAAATACGTCTTTTACTTACAAATACAAACAAAATTCTGCACTTTGTGCTGAATAAACAAAGAGAAAATTGTAGAGTTTTTATTGGAACAACAAAAATTACTTCTTCTTTGAATTACTTCTTTTACAGTGCTCATAGTTGATAGAACTAACTGGTTGTGAAGCTCAACAAACTTCAAAAGGGGTGTACAAAGCTGCTTGTTTTATGTTGAACAAACCGTGACCGTGCACATTGTTTTGTTTTACGTGTGAGCCCACATGTTTCTACTGGTTGGTTGTTCATATACATTTCAATACCTTTTGTGTTTTGTGCAGGGACATTTCCAACAAACAAAAGAAACAGAGAACAAAAATCTATAACAAAGAAACTGGCAGAGTTTCATAATCAGCTTGTTTTATTAATTATGTTTACAGCTAATAGGATTGCCAGTACGAACAATTTCAGCCAATGACAAATTATCAATATTTCTATTCTCCTTACAATGCCAAAACAAAGCAAGTTATCTTGTTATTAAAATTAGGGATTTGATCACAAGCAGAAAACATTCTAAGAAGAACTGCAGATTTTTCCCAACTTGTTTAAGAAGAAAAATTGAAAACAGCGCAAGAGAACTTAGCAACACATCAAATGTTGTTTTGGGGACTGAAAGGTCAATAAACGACATTGGTTTCCTTTCCAGATAAATTGTTACACGATCTGATTTTTTTTAGTTTAATTTTTTATTCCAGTTTTAAATAATCTTTGTATACACTTGGGATGTTTGTATTCGGGGATAGGTGATATTTTAAGTTTACGGTTCATTCATTCATTCACAACGTTAATTAACATTTAATTACTGCGGGTAAGCTTTTTTTCCATGCATGCAGTTAGATCAGGAGTGTTTTCAGTTTAGCCAAGTTTTCCGGTTTGAAGATATGTAAAGTTTCCATGTCAAATAGAACTTTTTTTCACTCCGTGGAAGTGCAACAGTTTGTTTGGTCAGTAAATAATTAGTTTTCGAAGTTTTATGTGATATGGAAGAAGTGAGTTACGCTCGACAGCTCGGTTGTAAAAGAACGTTTTGAGGAAATGGAAAGCTGGGTTCCATTCCAATTGGTAGGAAAGAGGAGAGAGGAGAACCTCCTAAGGCAATCCATTCTTGACTTTGTAAAGTTTTCTACCTTGTTTTTCCAAAAAGCACAGTACCATTCTTTCATTTTTGATTTATCACATTATATTTGATTTCGATCTACAATCTCTGCCATTATTGTATTGTATTGCAATAATTCTTAAAAGAAACAAAAGAAGCAATTTTTGTTGACGATGCTTATGTGCTTTGAAATTCCCATAGTTTGTTTTGAAATTGTACTGTTTTTCATTGCATTTAAATGACTGTAAAAATCCAGGATATATAGTAATATTTGTAGTGGTAGTAGTTGTAATAGTAGTAGTAGTAGTAGTAGTAGTAGTAGTAGTAGTAGTAGTAGTAGTAGTAGTAGTAGTAGTAGTAGTAGT
>JANSTQ010158770.1:0-11008 GCA_026167885.1 Bergia puertoricense
TATTACAGTCAAGCTAGGTCAAGCATTTTCCCCCAGAATCGACAAATGACGTTTGTATTCGAAATTCGATTTCAATTTATAGTACCGGTACGTTTGCATGTCTCGATGGAAGAATAGAAACTTGAAAACAAGCCTCGATCAAATAACGAGATTTTCAAATACATCCTCAAGTTGATTATTGAAATGTCTGAAACCAAGTGTAAATCGAACCCCTCCTTCGTATTTGAGTTTGGAACAAAGTATCTGGACAGACGACTCTAAACCATTCTTATCCAGCGGAGATCCAGGTCATCCAGTCGGTTCACAATCGTAAATAGACTTTTAGTACTTTTTCATTTTTCTTTCAATAAGTGCATTAGTTTTTGAACTGGAATTACAAGAAACATTGACCGTATTCTCTAGGATAAGCGTCAACTCGAATAAGGCCCACTTCTCTTTCCCCTACACAAACTGTTAAACGATATCCAAACTATAGCGTGTATAGAGTTCTTCCGCATTTATTTCTGGTTGTTCATATTCTACAAAAGAGTTATGAGGTTAATATCGTCGTTTTGCTCAACTCCACGTGTTTACAAAGATCTTGAAATCGCTCCAATTAAATGCGTTTCAAACTGTTTTTCAAGTGTTTATTTCTGTTTTCCTCAAGAGATATTTCTTTAATTTTAATATAACGTTGTTAAAAATACGATGTACATGATAAAAAATGTTTGAACTATGTGCGAAAGTCGACATCTTTAAATAAGCGCTCCCCCCCTCCCCGAATAAGTGGCAACCCTCCGATGATGATTTTTAAATAAGCGCCCGCGCGCTTATTCGAGGAAGTACGGTGTGTAGTTTTTCAGTGACAATTACATTTTAATAGTGCCTTGTGATAGTACGACATAGCAATTCCAGCACAGTCTGTCAGCACACATGCTTAGACATAGGAAAGTTTACCTTTGTCCTACGCTATCCCCACGACTTCGTAATTATAAGAATATAACTTGTTCTAATAAACCTGCATGGGTTTCGTGTAGCAAAAGCCCTGTGGAAACACAGAACATTTTGTTTCTTATTGCTAAGTCCAACCACGTTATTGAACTTCAGTTCTGCCATCCACAGGTTGATGAACAAACGAACGCACAAAAGGGTAGATATAGGCAGAAAAATGGGTGGATCAATATGTTAGGTATATATATCGATCCAACCAACCTCTGCCTAAAACTATCATTTGATTCGTTCACCTAACCGCCTAGGTTGCATTCGATCCGGAATAGGAGTACGACCAATCGAACGCTCCCCAGAGACAGTAGTGTGTCTCCCCTGGCTGTGACGGCTATCGTCATTATCTCTGTGATTTTCATTGGCAAAATCGTTTTCATCTCTATTCATTAGTAGCGGACTAGTTTTAGTAATACCTCAGATTTAACTATTAATACTATGAATTTGTGCCTTTAGCTCTTGCCAAACAGGCGTTGATGCATAGTGAGAATGCTCGCGATATTCTTCTGGCAGCAGAAACAGCAAAATCGCAAAATCGTCAAAATTACGAGAGATCTGACGTTGTGCCAGTGATTGAGCTGACGTATTACATCATGGGAGTGGCACAGGTAGAGTTAAAACGGTAAGCTTCTGGTGACTAGCGAAATACCAATGAATCAGTAACAATCCCGGAAAACATTCGGCACTCAATTTATTACAACATGCCATAAACCTTGGTATATAAGCCCGCCGAAAATACCCCCCCCCCGGGGGGGGGGGACGCTTAGGACCAAGCTTTTAAAACGCAAAACTCCTTTCGTGTATAAGCCCTCCCCGAATATAAGCCCCGGGGCTTATACATGATATTGTATGTGCAATCAAACTTTAAAAATTGTTCCACTCTTTTTAATTATAGACCGAGGGTTGAGTACTTAAGCAACATTTCACAATTTTCACTAGTTTGTTTTGAAACGCAAAACTCCGTCCGTGTGTAAGTTATCAAAGTATTCAGAAGCGCTTGGTAGTACCTTATCTAAAGTCCACCTGAACTTGGAAGATTCTTTTTTTATAAAAGCACGGTTGAACTTGAAAATAATCTGTGCAGCCCGGCTATAAAATTTAAAAAGAGGCAATAAAATGAAAGATTTAAAAGTTTTCTACAAAGGTATTTTTAAACTGAACTTTGAAAAAGTCGATGCCAGAAAGTCATCTAGTTTTCAGGGGGAGTGAAACCAAAAACGAAACAAGAAAACAAAAAGAAAACACAATTCCTGTACAAACAAACAGTTATGTGTCCCGGATTATTGGATTTAACTTGTTATCGGGTTTCAAGTTTAAGATTCAGCGTTATACTGAAGGACTGGGTGAAACCATTAAATGTTATAAAAAGTTTTCTTTCAAAAATCAATCGTTAAAGAAAAAGCATTGTGTGATAACGTTTTAACCTAATATATTAGACCCCAGAAGGCAATGCAATGTTTGAAGAAAGCAGAGCTTGTCTCCAGAGAAAGACAGACATTGGATAAGGCGCACACGGACTCGGAGATGAGAATAAAGATTCTCTGTGCCCTTGGACGAGTTTCTCAGAAAATGGGTAAAGTTGGATATGCACTTGAATGCTATGAAAAGGTGAGCTGTAAATCACACAAGTGTGTAATAGGTAATTTTATGCTCAGGAAAAATGTGTTTATTTCTACTACTGCATGCACGATAGGACAAATTACAAAGGTTGAAATATCAGTTTGGTGCGGTTTTTGCCTTTAAGAAGAACTTTTAGGCATCTTTTTCAGCTTTGTATAGCTAATTGGTGTCTAACGGTGGTAATACCCTCGTAAACTGGACTTACAATATCACGCTTTATTTAGTATTCAACCTCAGTTTTTGAAGATCCTTAGTGATGGTGATGCCACATTCACACTTCTCACTTCTCAATTAATCATGACTGAAAAACAATTTGACGGTTTAAATACAGTTTAAGTGCTCAGCTCATTGTATATTTCTGCTTTCCCAAGTGTAACTAATTCTGGACACTACAGGCAGTGGAAGCCGCTCAGTTCGACTATGGGGAGGAAGGAGTGCAACTGATTCCTATATACCAGAGTATGGGTCGAGCCGAGCAGAGCCAAGGAGACACAGTGAGCCATCAGCGGGCTTTGGATATGTTTCTTCATGCTCATAAGATAGCAAGAGCGAGGTTAGATCTCGTTATCAGTGAAGATAATTGATCCTCCAGATTTTTTCAGGATTTGTTACGCTTTTTGCAGTTGATATCGTACAACACTTCAAAAACAAATAAGTAGGCAGATATTTTGAATGAATTTGTTATTTATAATGCGATGGCCATATTGTCTTCTTCAAATTGTTTTGGATAATTTCTGAGCCTTAAAATGGTGTACAGTCCATGGTGACGAAACATGGTGATTTTCTATCGGTTGTGTGCGAAATGTGTGTAAGAAAGCTCCCACTCCGAAGTTTTTATTTGGAGTAAATGGTCTATATTATACCACGGATTTCCATTTCTATGTACTATAACAATAAGCCAAACGGAAAGTTTTGGCAAGCAAGTCCCCTTCTTTGTCTTAGTGTGGTATTGCGGGTCTTGCACTTTTGAGTTTCCCTTGCCCCTCTCACTCTCCTTTACGCTCTATCAGGTACCAAGAGGGTTCTGTAGAAATTGCTGACACAGCATTTGCAGTGGCCCTCAGCTACAGCAACAGCGAGACAGTGGAGTGCGATGAGAAAGCCAAGGGTTTCTTGGAGGAGTGTATTGGAATTTACATGGAAAAACTGGGACCTTATGACAAGAAGACCGTCAAAGCTCAGGTTGGTTGTGTGTTCTCCTGGAACGGATTGCGCTTTTTGTTAATTGATGCACGTGAACGGATAATGAAGACATGAAGAGTTTCCCCGGAGTCGAATGATAATCAAGTTAGAAAACGTTTGTTATAGTTTGTGGTGTTCTTGCAGATTACTGTTCCCTTTCAAACATTCCTAATTCTCATACCTGTTTTTTATAGCTAAACACGTGCTTTCGAACCGCCATCATGCTAAAACCGAAACTGAAACCAGGTTTGTGCTTATTGTAAAACAAAAGATAAACTCAGTGTTCAAAATCGTTTATCATGTATTTAACCTGATTTAAATATCTTTAACTGTCTGGGCGAAGTTGACATACAAAAGCTACATGCATTCATCAATAGAAGAACGGGAGTTACAAACAAGAACTGCAGTCAGAAAACATTGCTTTAAGGACTTTCTTTTGAATTAATTTTGCTTCATTTCAAAAATATCCTGACACTCCCTTATTAACGCCCTCCAGGACGAGCTTTGCCGGCTACTGATTCGCGTGGATGACATGGAAGGAGCGGTGTCACTTCTGAAGGCCGTGACACAGGCCAAGTACGTGGTGTATGGAGACCCTAGCGAGGAGGCTGCCACCTGTCATCAGCTCCTTGGCAGCATCAGGCTGAAACAGGGTCAAATGGAGCTGGCGCTCAAGTCACTGTGTAAGGTGAGTACTACAACGATTGGTGCAATACATGTACCTCCACTTGCAGAATAGTGTTAAAAATTCAAGACTACTGCCGCACAGAAATCATTTTTCTTCAGAGGGTGCAAATCATGGTACACCCCTCCCAATGAGGTGAAGGGCATCAAAGAGTTTCCCAAATTCAAAAGAGCCCTTAAAGCAATTCTTGTTAGTAATTTGATAACAGATTGGAAGGCGTTTAGCCCGTTTTAAGTAAAAATAGATTTACACAACTTTTAAGTAATTTTAGCCTTTTAATCGTTTTTGCCATTTGTAATACATATTTTAGCTTCGTTTAATTGAACAATTTTTTAAACTTCTTCTCAAATATCTTATGAAATTTGGCCAGAAAACGGCCCTACTGTCAAGATTTCAAATTCAAGTTACTAAACGACACTGTAATAACCTACTTTTTGTGTCTTGGTAATTCAATAAGACGAACATAGAAACAAAACTGCTACAGAAGAACTGTACTTAAGTAAATGTTAGAAAGCAAAGGAAAAACAACAGTAGACGGTATAAAGGAATCATTGCGTCATAAAGCATTGATTTACGACTTTCAGTTGCCATTTCCATGACAAATGTTTCTTACAACATTTAGCGCTATCCTTTTCGATATTTCAGATGATATTCAATTTTTCTAGCAAAACCTGAGAACCTTTGTCAGTCACACAAAACATAAAAATAAGATATAGCTTAGTACCGCGACAGTAGCAGGTAGATGGTCATAGTAACGGAATCAGTTCCCAAAGAGGAGTTGATCGTTCAGTGGGGAAATAAATCACAGTGATTTGTTTTCTACATTTCTACGAATAGTGCGAAATTCACTTTGTGAAGAGATTGTGCAGTTGAAATTACAATGACATGTAAATTATCTTTTAAGACCCAGTGCTCATAAACGTATGACTTCCACTCGAGACCTAATTCCAAGTTCTCATATGTTTAATAGAATATAACTTTATAACTTTAAATTATTTTTTACGTACATCCAGGCGTACTATGAAAGCGGTCTACGCTATGTTCACTTTCAATTTGCGAAGCCCGTATCACAAAAAACTAATGTGTCACAGAAAATGTGCTGGTGTGTACGAGTTTTTATGCCCCGAGCGCGGACTCGAACCCACATCTCCTGGTTACTAGTCAGGCGTGCTATCCATTGCACCATCGAGACCCACCATGTTGGCAACACAGCGAGTTAGCCAGGTGAATTGGATAGCTGTGAGGATCCGGCGAGGCCCAAGTTTTTTCTTCACTCGAGTGTTTTTATAATCGCCCTAGCCACCCTTGCGGGTTAGGCACACACATGTAAGCTATAATGGGTGGGCTGACACGGATATCTTAACTGCTGACTGTTTCTTCTTTTCCGTATTACACTCGTCCGAAAAAATTGGTTTTTATGCCCCGAGCGCGGATTCGAACCCACATCTCCTGGTTACTAGTCAGGCGTGCAATTTTTTCGGACGAGCGTAATACGGAAAAGAAGAAACAGTCAGCAGGTGTGTACGAGGACTTTCAAGATGGCATTGGATTGTTTACTCCAGAACTAAAAGTTACTCTGCTGAAAAGGACAAGCCAAACCTTAACTTGTTCTTTACTTTTACCGTTAAAAGTTATTATTTTGACATTGTAGTAATGTAAAATCAAATAATGCTACAATATCAGTGGATTTGTAATTAATCTCGAGTGGACTTGCCAATCTGTGTAATGTTTCCCGTGTACAGTGCCACAGTATGCTTGTTGGAGTCCTGGGTAAAAATCACAAGAAGACTAAACGAATTGCTGAAACTTTGGAGATGGTCAAGAGGTAAAGGACTAAATTAGGAAGTCGTAGTTCGGGTGTTTATCCCGTGTAAGAAGTAAGCAAATGAGCGCGCACTAGCTCGTCGTTACGACATTTCCTTTGTTCGCAACAAACTCCATGGGTAATTTAACTTTCGTTCTGTTTGTTTTACCATTGACAACTGACAAATTATGTCGCAAGTCCATTTGGAACCTAATATCTTTAAAATCCAGCAAAAACATATTTAAGCTTTACATGGCTTCTTTCGGGTTTTTCTAAGTGAATAAAATACTGTCAACTTCCGAGTATAGGTATAAGTATGACTATAAGCGCGACCATCAAATCTGAGACGCAAAACTGTCCGATTTATAACCCCTCTTAAAAGGGCTCTTTCACGGCTTTGCGCATGCTCAGAAATTTATTGACAAAAAAGCTGTTTCAAGTTAAAATATTTCTAAATAGTCACTGTTTAGACACCAATTTAAGTTTTTCGAGAGGTAATTGCTACGGATGGTTTGTTTTAGGGGACGATTAACTTGGATTGTAGTTGTTAATTCTTATGTTCCGGGCCGGAACACAATGTAATAAATTGCTTTAAAATGCATAAAACCGTGGCAGAAGTGATTAATTACTGTCTTATTGGTGAATTAAGTTTCTTCTTTTGAGATTATTTAGATAAAATCGAACTTCTGAAAAAGAGATAATTCTTTGGCTCGGCCATGAAAGAGCCCCTTTAATATAATCCCATGGGCTTATATTTGGAGGGGGGGGGGGGGGCTGAGCATTAGTCTTGAAATGGACGTAAACAAATATAACTTTTCAGCTGACTTTTTTCCCATATACGGTTAACATGATTACTGTCATTGACAGCAATCAAAATGACCATTTGACAACATGTTATCGTGTATCTACTGTCATTTTGAAGTTGAAGATTTTGAGATGCAAAACTTCATTTGGTTATAAGCCCAACGAAACTCAAGTTTCCCACCGAATTTAACCCCGTCCCCTTCCCCTTCCGAATGTAAGCCCACTCCGAGTATAAGTGCTTTGAAAGCCATAAGCCCGTGGGTTTTGTTTGAACTTTCATGGCACTGACCTTTAACCGGGGGGCTTATTTACATTTCTAGCTAGTTTGTGTTTACCAACAGAGCACCTGGCGCACGAGCTTTCCAGTCGTCACAAGACAAGTTGAAAGAACGCCCAAGGTTCACTCAAGTTGTGGGCCGCTCGAGACCAGTGGGATATGCAGCTACAAACTCTGGTGACTGAGTGGCTTGGATTACAGTACATATGTATCAAATTGTAGGTTGTTCATCAATAATCTTGAACAACTGAACGTCCTAGACTTACAATGCTAAAGTGTGTGACGGAATGGTCAATGTCTGGGGTGTTTATCAATTGAACATCTTGGACTCACAGTACTGAAGTGTCAGCCGCTGACGGAATGGTCAACCTGTGGTGTACCTCGGGCAACTGAACATCTTGGACTCACAGTACTGAAGTCTCAGCCACTGACGGAATGGTCAATCTGTGGTGTACCTCGGGCAACTGAACATCTTGAACTCACAGTACTGAAGTGTCAGTCACAATTACGGAATGGTCAGCGCGTGGTGTACCTCGGGCGACAGAGTCAAAAGGAACAGTCAGGTTAGGGATTATCAACTACAACCTCTGTATCACACCGATTTTTCATCAATGTCTTATGAAATCTATCACAAAACGTAGTACTTGAACAAAATGTGAAGTAGAAATGAAATACTAACTTGCTTTGACAAGTACACATCGGCCTACTGAATTGTCAAAGTGTATTTCAAAACTATTATGATGTAATGTAAAAACAGAGAAGTAAAAGATAAAAGATAAAAGTAAATGATGACACTGTCGCCAAGTTTGAGCGTACTTGAAACTTTTCTCCGATCATCTTTCTATTGAAAGAGCAACTTGACACTTAAGCAATTTCTAATACTTCAATTACCAATTCTCTGTATTTATAAGTTACCGTTGAACCCCACTATTTCGAATTCTTAGTGGAAAGGAAAAAATAGTTCGAAGTAACGAGATTCAAAATAGCAGATAGTAAATGAATAAAAAGTTAAGGCCTGAGGAATTCGGTTTGACTTCGAAATAGCGGGGAATTCGAGTTCGAAATAGCAGGGTTGGACTGTATATGTAACAATATTTGACAACTGGTTTATTTTATACCTGATTTTATTGTCTGGGACACAAGAAATGTAATAGAAAATAAATATGATAAAAACTGTTTGGTTTTATAGTCAGACATACTGTACCAGCAAAGCGATATTTCAAAAAGAAACCTTACGGGCATTATGGCCAACTGGGCATTTGGGGGAAGCATTAATTCAACTTTTTAATGAAACTGAGCGCAACTTTCGGCAGCTTTTTAAAATATGAGCAACTTTTTGGCAATTTTTGCGAAAATTCAGCAACTTCTTTAGGCAACGTTTGAGGAAATTTTTGGGGCCATCTCAGAATGTTCCAGTCACCACCTCCCGCCTCGTTCGGATTTAGGTTTGGAAATTAAAAAAGGCTGGTCCTCCTTATACGAGTTTAAAACAAACCTAATTGAATAATATATTTCTTTATAGAAATATTCGGGAAAATGGAAACCTGTTATTATCGATTTTCTGTTATTTCAAACACCCTTTTTAAAATATTTGTTTAGTCAAGAATGTTTTTACAATGAAAAATGATGATAATAACAATGTTTAAAATAATTATAAATAAAGTAAAAGTAATAATAATAACAACTACTATTATTATTAAAACACAATTTACGTAAAACAGGTAGCCAGATTTATATAAAGTAATTTTCATCCATTTATGTTTGAATTTAAAATCACCGGTACGTGGACTTGACAATGATGTCGTTAAGACGTCGAAACTTGGTTCTATAATTTTGTCGCTAATAGTTCCTTTTAAAATGTTTATCAACATCTTTAGTTATTCAGTTTTCATCCAGGCCCCAAAAAATTGAATCTAATTACAACTTAAAAGTATTAAAAATCTTAGCAGTTGATAAAACATGAAGTATAAAAATGCAAAAAGTGGGTGTGCCCGCCCTTTCCCAACCCAATCCATCCTCTTTTTTCTCTTCTCTCAACCTCTTCTCCAACAACGCCTCCTGACCCCCTCACCCCTAACAGAATAGGTAGTTAAATGCTTTGGGAAAATATGTCCCTAAACTTTAAAACTGTTGTAGCGCAAAAGAGAAACACTTTACATTGCACTTTAAAACGGACAAATTGCATTTGCAATGACAATTTCTTATCTGTCGAGTATAAAAGATCGGTTTTTCGAACATTTTCTCCTGGAGACTCGGACTGCAATAATTTGTCTTATCGTTTTCTTCTTATCTCAGTACCGTTTTGGTTTTACTCGTGCAATTTTTTTTAAAAGGGATCCTTGGTTGAAAAATGTTCTTACCTCAAATTTTAGTACTGTCTAGTTCACATTGGCAGGTAAAATATGTCCACAGAGCTATTAATTTCCTGAGTGCCGTAATCTTGAACATTGCAACCATTGGAGCCCGGCGCTGCAACCAGTTATGTTGGCTGAAAAGTCTAATGAGTAAGCAGTTGAAGACAAGGAAACTTCCTGGAACTGTTCATTCATCTCTCGGTATTAATTGTCAGTATAGGTGATCGATTTAAATCCAGTAATTTTGAAGTGGAGTTTAATAGAGTTAGGTCGTGTACAATGATTCTTATCCGGAGACTTCACCTGCATTTTGCAATAAAATATTTTGCACAGTTTTATTACGTTTTCCGTAAAATTGGCGCGGATTTTATGTTAACTTGGTTAGTTTTACATTTTGCAGCAATTCTGACATCCCAATTAGAATTTTCTCGTCGAGTTAACCAAAGTGCGACGAGTACTTCGTGAAGCATTGCTGGATGGTTCAACCACTGCAACTAATCCCAAGCTACGTCTCAAAACATGCATGAAACGGTCGTTTCTGAATGCGTACAAAATTGGGTTTAAACAAGAACTTATACTTAGACAAAGCATTGGTAACCACGACAACACAGCCTCGTTTGTAAGTGGCGACACTGTGATCATCACCCGTGACGTGAGCCACAGTAGCGCCAAAATCATGATTGGCAGAAGGAAGAAGATCATATTGCTTATCACCAGGAGGGCGATTCGTTTCGCCACTCGAGATTCTCTTGCAAGCCCCACTCTCTGTTGCGAACGTCGTACGACCCGGTATATCTTGAAGTAGAGTGGAATTGTAATGGCGTAAAGGAAGACTGCTGTTGCGCCGATTCCTATCGCAAATGCGATGACCTGCAAAGGAAAGAACCATAGATGAACAAGATCTTCAGTCAGTTATGCTACGCAGAATGTTTGTAGCAAAGAGAGTGATTTCGTTTGACCTAAGAAACAGTGTCTAATAATTTGTGTGTGCAAAGAAAACAAAGGAAATAGGTTGAGCAATAAGAATTGTTAGACTAGAAACAGCTTCATGGGTAAGGTGAAATTACTCTAGTGTAGTCAAGTATGGTACAGTGGGGGTAGGTAATGGTATGGTAGGGGTAGGGGTAATGGTAGGGGTAGTGTTATGGTAGGGGTAGTGGTAGGGGTAGTGATATGGCAGGGGTAGAGGTAGTGGTATGGTAGGGATAGGGGAAGGGTAGGGATAGGGGTAGTGGTATGGTAGAGGTAGGGGAAGTGGTATGGTAGGGATAAGGTAGTGGTATGGTAGGGGTAGGGGAGGG
>JANSTQ010158792.1:0-11006 GCA_026167885.1 Bergia puertoricense
GCAATGTCAATGAGCTTCCGTCGGCCTTGGGTTTACTAGGCAGGAAAGAAGTGGAAATGAAAAGAACAAATTGGTTGAGTTAGCCCGGAGATATTGATTAGTGATGGGGAATTTATTGTTGTTTTTGAGAAGAAGAAAAACCAGCTGCGATATCTTTGTGTTTCTTTGTAGTGCTGTAGAGATAGTTGCCACGACTTTGCGTGTTACTCGGCTACATTTTGTCTCATTTTTAAAAAAAATCCATATATTGCACCCTCCGTAAGATGGAGCGGGGATAAATCATATATCCGGAGAGAAATTAAAAAAACCAGCTGCCCCTCTCAGCGTCACTGTTGAGAACGCTCTCAAGGATGACCGGGAGTTTGTTGGACGCTTTTAGCTATCGGACTGAGGAATCTCTTTTGACTGGCTGACTCGACGTGCAGATGAATTCACCAACTAGTTTTATTTACCTTTTTCCCGATTCAAGGCTGTAAAAAACAATTTTCAAAAATCAACTGAAAAGTATCTAAAAACAAACGCGTGAATAGTGCTACACCGAAAGCTGAACGGTTGTTTACCAGCTATACTGTTTTTTACTTTCAACTTAAAAAATGCGCAAAACATGAACAGGATGGGGAGATATTTTGAAGTCAAGGTGAAAGGCCAGAGGTTTATTACTTGATATTAAAGCATAATTATATAGCTACAAGTGCCAAAAGAACAGGTTTTCCGCTTCACCTTGACTGGCTAATTTTCTGGATTCTGGTGTGGAAGGAAGGCCAATCTTATTCTCAAACTGATCTTTTGTTACCATTGTTTGATGTTTACAAAATTCGGATGTGTTAAAATTGTGGTTTATACGTAGTCCGCAGACGTGCGCAAGCAACAAAATCTTTGGATGACCGGAAGCAATTAGTTTCAGCCGGATGGGCACTGACTGTGCACCAACAAAAAAGATTGTACCTACAAGGCCGATACATGCTTGTAAACCAACAGCGAATCGTATTTTCAAAACAATAGCACATTTATTGTGAATCATGCAATATTTATTTGCCATTTCAGTCACGTTCTGCACCATGGTGACCGTAATGTTTTGCACGAAAACACTTTTTTCTTTTAGAAACTATTGAGTAAATGTTGAAATGGCTCTGTCCTATCAAAGACTTACCTGTTTTAGCTCAAAACGTGACAAAAAATAACGTTTAAAATACTATTCTTTTTTTGTTCTCTGTCCCAATGAGTTAATTATTCAGAGCTGTGCACGCGCGCACGGAGCCCAGTTGTGCATAACATGTGATAATTTAGCACGGCTTTGTAAATAGAACTTGCAACATTGCAAAGCATCAATACATCCCCCATGTTGCTGCTTTTTTGTCTCAAAGAACAACTCGTTTTCTTTTTCGTATCTAGGCAATTCATTTATGATTTTTGGTCAAAAAGAAGTTCACGTCAAGGGCATGTGCAGTTGATAGTCATTGTTTACTTCGGCCGTGTATTTGGATGGTCCCTTTAAATAATGTCACAGACTAACCAGGTGTATGTGGAGTCTTTTTGATTGATCAGGCATGAAAAACCGCTACCAGTTGTTCACTAATTTGTCCAAATACTCCAACCTGATCGCAATTAAATCCACAATACAAAACAAAAATAAAAGTGGATTATTCATATTTGAAAATATTTCCGCATGGAGAGGACTGCTTTTATTGATCAAATGAAATGTCTTCTCGTTTGGTTTCATTTTCTTCCGTATCATGTATTTTCACTTGAGTTCCTACACGTGAGCGAAACCGAAAACATAAAAACAACCGTTTCGAAACGGATAACATAAAGTGATGCAACGCGTCCGGAAAAAGATTTCAAGGGAATATTTTTTTGGCGCGCAGAGTGGAAGAAAAACAAAAGGAGTTACTCATATGTGTTGTTATGATAGTGAAAGATTCTGATTGGCTAATGGATGTCACGCGTTCTTGTCATTGGTTGATTTTTGACAATCAGCAGCTGGCATCACGTGTGCGGAGGACGGCCAGGGGAAACAGGTCAAAACACAGAAAATTTTGACAACAAAACAGGAGACGAATTGTGCGAGGAAGGTTGCAAGAGTTTTAGCTCAACGGTCAGTGGGAATTAGCGAAAACCCGCCTGATTTTGAGTTAGTAGCAGCAACTTTTAAATCCTGGAGAACTTATAACCTCTGCTTACGGGAAATTTTCCCATTCTCGTCGAACGATTTGAGTATACCAAATTGATATTTCTTGCCGTGTGATCCATCGGAAACAAGCCATGGTGAAGACGTTTCAGGCATATCTGCCACTTTGCCACCGAACATACAGCTGTATTCACTGTAGAGCTCATTTGGCAAACCACGATGAACTTATTTCTAAGGTAGGCTGAGTTTTTTCGCGGCAATTATACGAATCGCGCCGCGCGCCTCGCTCGCGAAACACTTCTGGTCGAAGTGGTAAAATCTCTGTTACATTTCCTTTCAGTCATTTCAAGGCAGTCAAGGCAGAGCTTATTTGTTCAACAAAGTGTAAGTTAAATTGTCTTCTGTACTTTAGCGACTGTAATTTCTCGGTCTATTTTCCTAGGTTCTGTTTTTGAATGTTGATAATTTTTGCTGTTGCAGTGTCAATGTTGGCTGCGGTCCGGCAGAAGAGCGAGTGTTGTTGACAGGCTTGCACGCTGTCGCTGATATTTACTGTGAATGTTGCAAAACAACCTTAGGATGGAAATATGTAAGTTAATTTCCCTAAAACATTATTTGTACGATTTTAAGTGCATCTCTATCTCTTAAATAATGTGACGTAGCTGTGTTGTGCGTTTGTTTTTACTTTCGTGGTAAAGATTGAGAGAGCGATTCGAAACCAACTCAAATTATCGCCATTTCGCTCGAAAACGACGCATGTAAAATGGCAACTGTAGTTTTCACTCATGATTTTGTCACCGTCTTTTTCAGGAACACGCATTTGAAAACAGTCAAAAATACAAGGAAGGAAAGTACATCATTGAAATGGCCCACATGATAAAAGACAATGGCTGGGAATAGAGATCTACTGCGTTCTAGTTTTATAGAAAGCACTGTTTTGTACAGCGAAATTCATTATTCATATTGCAAAAAGATCTTTTATATTGTGAGGAAGACTAATTCGTGAATATAAATAAGGAAATGTTAAAAAAATCAGAGTAGGTGTCGAATTTGTTTTTTTGATATATATTATAAAATAAGATTTTGTATATAGTAGAGAGCTTGTATAAAGTCGAGCAGTTTTGGATTGTTCCTTTTTGTAAATAATAGACAACGAAAAATCTTGTTTCAGTGCTGGGGAACATTTTCATTTTCCGTGCATGTTTACTTTTGGAATACGAGTTTTCACGCAGCTCTGAACACGATGTTTTAAGACTTGTATATATATAAATATGAAATCCGAGGAGATTCTTTCTTGATAAATTAAAAGAAACACAAATATTTCTGGCTGTGGTTTGAATGTAAGTTACTGAGTCTGCATAGAGCGCCATTTGCGTTTCTGCATGCGTGCGAGAACAATATTTGTAAACACGAAGTCATGTAGTTCTGTTTTCTGTGTGAGCTTAAATTTCTCATATTTTGAGAACTCGGATCTCTGCATTCTATAAATCTACCCCTACACGCCCAGAAAAAAATATGCCATTAAGTTTCAGCAATGCTAGATATATTTCAGCTGCGCCAGTTTCCTTCTGGGGAAATCAGAACCGCATTTTAATACGGCAGAGTTGGAAACAAAACAAAGCCCGGGGCAAATTCATTGGCTGTCTTAATGGCGAAATTTACATATGTTACAATGCTCACGATGTTGGGTTGTTAAGCATGCCTTTTTTGTATTTCTTTTCAAGTAGGAATAATCGATTTTTGAAAAAGAGGTCATCATTTCAGATATATTGTACCAGGGCTGGTGATATTACCAAAAATCCCCTGGGGAAGTTTTGCAACCTGATATTTGGTAATTCAGCTCTTTGAAATTTTCTAAATATAGGGAAACAGGATATTTTTTCCAGCTGAACAATGAAACGAGAACCAAAAATAAATTTTAAAAAGTACTTTTATAACCTGTAACTGGTTGGGAGAATAATTGGCAGTTTTTATCACAATGAACACCTGCTGTAATGCAGCAAAACAGTTTTTCTGTAGTGTATCCAAGTTTTGAAAAAACCCAGATTTTTGATAGTCAAACTCATTAAGTTGTTGCATTTCAACTGGAACTTGAAATTTAAATGCCACATAAAGAAGATAATTCTTTTCGTTCTTCAGGGCTAGCAGAAAAAACTGTCAAAAATATTTCTGACTTTTTTGGGGGTTTGTGGAACAAATGATAAATAAGGAGATAATTTTTTTTATCATGACCCACTTGATTTTGCACCACACCTTTTCTCCATCAGTAACTGTCAAATGCAAAAAAGTGTGATCTGGTTTTTGGTGAAGCTTGTTTGTTGAGCCTAAAGGAAATCAGTTTTTTCAGCAAAATTTTTTGGTTATTTTTTACTTAATTTTTGAGTTGTTTTTTGCCATAGCTAGCTTTTGCCAGTTGATTGCAACTGACAGTGGCAGGGTATCAAAAAGATCAGTGGGTGGGGAAATACATGTACTATACACTGACATAAGCGCTTTGTGTTGTAAAAATTGATGACATCAAAAGCACACTTGTTGCCACCCAGAAATGTTGACTGCAGTTGTTGATGACAGTGAAATGGTTAGACTAGTAGTGGATTTAAGCAAGGAGAAAGGGCCGTTTCTTCTCCTCTCTGCCCCCCACACACACACGCATATTTTGATTAAACTACCACTAAAAAGACTACAAAGAGAATAAAATGTAATATCATCTCTTTGGGCATCCAGATGAGTCTTGCAGGCCCTTGCTTTCCAGAATGTGGAATTCTGCTTTCCCCTTTCTAAAATATATGGATTCTCAACTGTAATGTTTTTGCACGAAATTCGTGGTATTAAAATTAATTTTGTGGTTGTGGTGATGATTGCTTCAATTTTTCATGAATCTGCAGAAATTCACTCCCTTCTTGAAACCGTCTACAGAAAACCAAAAAAATAAAAATAAAAGATAATTACCAATAAACTTCTATTAGTTTTAGATTCTGCAGCAGAGACAGGGGGGGAGGCAAACAAAAATTTGGAGGGACTTAGTTCCCCCTACATTTCGGTACTGAAACTATCACTAGCACAGCTTTAAATTTGGCAAAATATTCAGTCTTGTGATCTTTTCACAAATTGTTTTATCAGGATTGTGCCTTGTTTAAGATTGCAAAGGGGTTTGCTTGTGCCAACAAACCACACAAAGGACATTTTGGGAAATTTGAGTAGGGGTATGCGCTTGAGTTGGAAAATGTTGAGCCCCCCCCACGTTTCAATTTGCATCGCTGCCACTGTGCAGTGTCTATAAAACAACTGCATTTTTGTGCACTCAAATTTTGACTTGTGAACAAGTTGGGCTACTTTCACTTTTTTTTGTGAACGATGTGAGCAAGCTAGTGGTTTGGGGGAAACAAGGGAGTTAATTCTTTAAAGGAACAAGAGAATAAAGGAAAAAGTCATGGGGAACAAGGAAGCAAAAATATGTTGGGGAACAGGGAAAAAAGGGAGCAAAGCTAAAATTTTAAAGGGAACATGGCAACACAGACACACACTAACACTCAACACGGGGTTGTCAATGGGCATGCGTAAAAGTTGAAAAGAAGCTCTCGTCCCTGCCTGGACCCGAGTTTGTAAGAAAATATCCGTGAAAACACATAAAAAGCGTTTTCGAAAATTCCCATTTCAAAAATAATGTGCGTTTTATGATGATTGTTTTCGTGTGGGTGGAAGTTATAAACGGATAGAAAATTATGCATTTACGAAAATATCCGGATGGACGGGGCCAATAAGTAAAGTTGGGGTTAAGAGTTGGGGATAATGTTAGATTAGTATTAAAATCGGGTTTTGGATTAATTAATTTTTCGATGAATAACTGCCAATCTTCCCAGACTGCTTGGGATATATAAAGCCATCTATGTAACATGACTTTCTGAAACGTACGGTATTAAATAGCACCATCTTGGAATATTTCATACAGCTTTTTAACACAATTGATCTCCACCAACCAATTATCGCGGATTGATAAAAAGTTAGAAACATACAGGTGTTTCATAAAAGATTGCCTTGTGAGTTGCGAAAGCCAAAAATATCGGTTTTATGATCCAAAGGAGGGGTAAACTACCAAAATTTGCATTTTATTTCAAAATTCTCTGTTTCTCATCTGAATTCTTTCGAAAAGCAAATGTGGTATGTGGGAGTTTTTGTAAGACTCGCTGTTACTAAGTTTTTATAGACTCTTTGACAATCATCAGCGTCTTCAAAAGTCTTGGAAGTGAACATTTGTTCCAATTTTTATTCAAAATATGCAGCTGTTATGAACATGTATGATAGCAGACCACCACGATCAACATCCGATCAACAGTCATTCGGTTCGGCTCTGATCGAAAGAGCGCAGGACAATAAACATTTTTTACATTTTAAAAAATAAAAAATATAAATGCAAAAGCATTTATTTTTTTTATTTTTTATGAAATGGGGGCGCTGATGAGAAAAATTATTAGGCCCAAGCAACTTCGGTTCTTTTTTAGTAGTTCATACTTTATTTAAAATCAGAATTCCCCGAGGGGCTTGTAAGCTTTGTTTCACATACAATGAGTTACAACATAAAATAGAATATTACAATATTAAAACTATCTAACTCAAGATGCTGTTTCGGCGGTATGGCTTGCAACGATTTCTGCTGAAATGTAATTTAGACTTACAATTGGCTTTCGCGTGGCACGCTAACAAAAGGTCAACTCTTCTAGTTTTGAGTTGATTTATAATTAGCTGCTGATAAATTTAACTTTAGTAGTGGCAAATGACGCGTGCAGTACCTTATTGGTGGTGTTCATAATTATTTTCCGCTTTGACCTATCAAAACAACGAACAACTGATTCGAGTGTGACACTGTGCTGTTGCCGATGGTGTGCAGACAATTCTTTATTATCATACCCAACTATACACTGTAAACACGTTTACTTCTTTCGCTTCTCTCATTCCAAAATCACATTTTATATGCACGTCCGTAGTGCCTACAACATAATGCATATCTGTAATGCTTACAACATAACGCACATCGTAGTGCTTACGGCATAATGCATACATCTGGGGTGTTACTATTAAAGACGAGTAACGGAGCAACGAGTAACGGGAAAACGAGTAAAGCCAAAAATCTCGAGGGGTAAAAATTTGAGAGAACGAGTAACGACCTAAAAATCTTAAGGGGTCAGTAAAAATTTTAGAAAACTGATTTTTGTCATACCCGATTATACCTTAATAAGAATTAAATTTGTGAATAGAAAAATGCTCAAGCTTAATAAATTTTCGTTCGTGCGTGGGAAAGAGAGTCAGACACACACCATTTAAATCGCGTCGCGTAGAAAATCTTGAAAATAAAAGAAATTCAGAAAAAACTAAGTAAGTTTAAAACCTTGCAACTATGCATTTTTATAAGAGAATCGATCTTTGTAAAGCATATTCATATAACAAGTGTAGATAAATTTTGCCGTTTTATTTTCATGCATCATAGGGAGCCTGTTCATGGAATGTTCCATGATCTGATTCGGCGGTAATTAAAATCAGAGTTCTCAAGCCGAAATCGCAATGTCAGCAACGAGCCATAGCACTACGGACAAAACGATAGATTTCTTACCTTTTGATTCATCTTTGGAACATTCTTCATCACTGGAAATTGTAAACACTTCGATTTCTTCCATACTGCCGTCTTCGGAAGAATGGCGCAACTGTGTTGTCACGTGACGAAAATGGCACCAAAATATATGACAGACGTGACATTAGCAAAATGTGGATTTTCTCCCTCTGATTTTTACTTCCCGGGATTTTTGGCCATTACTCGATTTCTCTAAATTTTTAAGTAGGGATTTTTATTTGTTACTCGCTTTCTCAAATTTTTGCCCCTCGAGATTTTTCACCGTTACTCGTTTTCCCGTTACTCGGTTACTCGTTCACTCGTTACTCCGTTACTCGTTTTAGTAACACCTCATATATCTGTAGTGCTTACAACATAACCGTGCGCATCGTAGTGCTTACAATATAACGGACCGGATCGTAGTGCTTACAATATAACGGACATCGTAGTGCTTACAATAAATTGTTTTGATTATAATTTTCGATATTTAATGTTTAACTCAATAATGTATTTTTCTCTCTCTCTTTCTTAAAACCTACAGATTTTTCTTTCTTTCTTTCTCTTTCAAATGTACATCATGTATATTCATTTTCTTTATTATCCACTGACCTACCTAGCTTAGTCGGTAGAGTATGGTATTGTACATTGTACTTTTAATTGTGAAAAGCTTGTTTGTTCTTTTAAAAGCCAGTACTTATTTAACGACGGGTAATGAAAACGTTTTCGAAGCGAAAGCTTCTTCTTCAGTCAGAATGAAATGACAAGATGAAAATATATATACAGTGGGTGACAATGCAGAGCAAAGTTGAATGAACTTAACAAAGCCGTGAATTTAAAATATATATCCAACTCTCTTGCTACAATAACCCTCTCGATAGCCGGTTGCATGAACTCAAGTGTAGGGGGGTGGGGTGGGGTTTGAATTTAAGGCCCAAAATTTGTTTCGCACTATAAGCAATTCTAACACGTTCTACAAGTCCCAGGGGACCCGTCATTAAGTTTAGACACAAAAGAAATGGTTTCTATTGAGCTCATATCTAAAGAACCTTAGGCATTTTAGTGGAGGGGGGTGGGGTGGGGTCTGAATGTAAGGCCCATAATTTGTTTCGTACTATAAGCAATTCTAACACGTTCTACATGTCCCAGGGGACCCGCCATTAAGTTTAAACACAAAAGAAACAGTTTCTATTGAGCTCATATTTAGAGAACCTTAGCCATTTTAGTGGAGGGGGGCCGGTGTTGGGGGAGGGAGGTCTAAATTTAAAGCCCAAAATTTGTTTCGCACTATAAGCAATTCTAACACGTTCTATAGGGCCCACGAGTCCCACCATTAAGTTTAAACACAAAAGGAACGGTCTCTATTGAGCTCACATTTAAAGAACCTTAGGTATTTTAGCATAGGGGTGTGGGTGTGAGGTCTGAATTTAAGGCCCATAATTTGTATCGCACTATAAGCAATTCTAACACGTTCTACAGGTCCCAGGGGATTTGCCATTAAGTTTTTAAAAGCACAAAAGAAACGGTTTTCTACGCTAAATTGAAAATGACAACAACAAGTTGGAGAATTTTGGCCGGCTCCGAGAACCAGGCAATGCTTTATTGCATGTCGCAACAGTACAATATATGAAAGTGTGGAGGACAACTATAGTGCGATGGGTAGCTGAAATGCCAACTCGATACGTGCAGAACAACAAAAAAGTCGTGAATCTATTGTGAGAGCGCATCAGGAAGGCCAGAAAACCCCCCTAAACCCTTTGGGGCAAACGGAGGAAATCTGGTTGGTGCCAAAGTTCCGCAGATCAGACGCAACTCTCGTTCCCCCACTGAACGTTGCAAGGCACATAATATATAGATACGTATACAAAATTCTAAATCTTAAACCTTCATGGATTTTGTTATCTCAACGAGCTCTTCAGCGGTGCGCTTTATATATCTTAGCTTAGAAGCTGGATTCTTCCATCCAGCATGTCGGTCTTAAGTTCGCGGTCGGCTTTCTTAAATCCCAAATTGCTAGCTCCACCACTCTTAATGCTATGTTTGGCGAATTCAGATACTTTATCGACAAATGGTGAAAGAAACTCTGTTATATTATCCAGGGCGGTTGAATAGCTAATGCCGAGATGTTCGTGAAATCGCTTTTGTCCTTTTTTTGTCTTGACTATTCTGCGAACGACTGGATAAAGGCGGCTGTCGGCCGTTGAAGGTAACAAATCAACTAATCGCTCAGCAAAGAAACTGGGCATGTTATTTTGCCTGATCTAGCTAGCACCGAAGTATGACCGTCACGGTGCTGGTCATTCTTACGAGTTGGTACAAAGATAGACATGTGAGACTCGTGAAAGTCGATATCACACGGCCTGATACTGAGAACTTCGCTAATGCGAAACAGGCCGGCATAGCCAATCAGAATAATGAAGAGAAATCGGACAGTCTCTAAGGGAACAAGTCTGTTGTAATGCTCCGCTATTTCAAGGAGTGTCTGTTCACTAATTGGTTCTTTCTGCTTAACCAGTCTTGCAAGCTTCCTCCTACCCTCTTCAGCGGCAGCAAGGACTGTAGGGTGGTCCACAGGTGATGATAAGCCAGCTACTTTGTGTTCCCATCGTATGCTGTAAGCGCCGTGTCGATAACGGAACTTCCGTGACCGTTCGTCAGGGCAGAATTCGTCAGATCCAGAATGTACAAAGCCACATGCAGGGGTTGCGCAGGTAAGTGGAAACTCCGACTTTGGCCTTGGCCCAGGTGCGCCAACGATTCTATCCATTTGAATACTTGGACAATGTGTTTGGAGCATTGGAGACTAACACCAACTCTAAAAGCAGGGGAACTTGACTGAAAAGGCCGGCATCCTCCAGGTCTAATGCTTGCTTCCAAATTCCGAGTGAACCAGCATCTGACAAGAAAGCAACAAAGACAAAAACCAATAAAAGATCAGGGCACTAATATTTGTAAGAAAAGGACAATAATTTTCCCCCCTCACACTATAAACTTGTGTCGTTACAACTCAAAATAATGCAGAGATGAATACGGGAATAGTAAAAAAATTGACCATTGAAACTGAGCCTAAATGGCTGCAATACCCGAGCTTAAATGGCAGGCTGTGTATAAACCTCGACAAAAATGAGAGGTAATCACACTCAACTTAAAACCTCGCCCAAATGGCAGGCTGGCGGAAACGTATGAGAAATTATAACATAAGTGTAATGTTATTTAGTCCCCACCGAGAACTTGCATTGTTATGTTGTTATATTGTTAGACTGGATCTTTAATGAAGGG